>JADBJO010005923.1:50431-62931 GCA_016801955.1 Conus betulinus | reverse complement strand
GGAGAAATGTTGAGAGCAAAGGCAGCCACTCTTCACTGCCTTCATAGATCTCACAAAGGCTTTCAATCTGGTCAGCAGGGATGGCCTCTTCAAGATCCTCCTCAAGACTGGATGTCCACCCAAACTTCTCAGCATCATCAGATCCTTCCATGAAGACATGAAAGGCACTGTCGTCTTTGACGGCTCAACATTAGCTGCCTTCAACATACGGAGCGGAGTGAAACAGGGTTGCGTCCTGGCTCCCACCCTGTTTGGAATCTTCTTTGCTGTGATGCTGAAACATGCATTTGGTCCTGCAGCTGAAAGTATCTACCTCTGAACCAGGACAGACGGAAAGCTGTTCAACCTCTCCAGATTAAGAGCCAAGACTAAAGTCAAGCTGAGGTGCCTGCGTGACTTCCTCTTTGCAGACGATGCAGCAGTAACCGCCCACTCAGCTGAGGACCTACAGCAGCTCATGACACTGCTTCAGCGATGCCTGCCAAGACTTCGGGCTTACCATAAGCTTGAAGAAAACACAGGTCATGGGACAGGATATTGACTCTCCCCCAGTCATCAGCATCAATGACCATGAACTGGATGTCGTCCATGACTTTGTTTATCTGGGCTCAAATATCTCAGACATCCTCTCACTTGACGCAGAGCTCAACAGGTGCATCGGCAAGGCAGCTACCACCATGACCAGACTGACAAAGAAAGCATGGAACAACAGCAAGCTGACCGAGCACACAAAGATCCAGATCTACAGAGCCTGCGTTGTGAGCACCCTCCTGTATGGCAGCGAGTCTTGGACTTTGCGTGCCCGACAAGAGTGAAAGCTCAATACTTTCCATATGCGTAGCCTCCGACGCATTCTGAACATCACCTGGCAGGACAAGGTCCCAAACAATGTCCTGGAAAGAGCCGGATGCACCAGCATGTACACGCTGCTGAAACAGAGACATATGCGCTGGCTCGGCCATGTCGTGCGCATGGATGATGGACGGATCCCTAAAGACCTCCTCTATGGAGAACTTGTGCAGGGAAAACGTCCCACAAGCAGATCACAGCTGCGATTCAAAGACGTGTGCAAGGAGGACCTAAAAGCCTTGAACATTGACCAGAACAACTGGGAAGCAACAGCCCTCGAACGGTCAGCCTGGAGACAGACTGTGCAGAAAAAGGTCTCCCCACGTTCGAAGCGACACTCGCTCAGCAGCACGGGGAAAAGAGAATGAGAAGAAAGGCTGCAGCCCAGGCAGACAACCAGCGTCAGACTTCATCTGTGCCCTCTGCCACAGGCACTCTCATTCCCGCGTCGGACTGGCCAGCCACACCCGTCGCTGTACCAGAACAGACACCTAGAGCGCAACTCCATAGTCTTCCCGAGACTGAAGGATGCCTACTATACACAAAAACCTGTCCAGTTCTTCTTTGTGCATGCATGTGTGTGTGTGTGTGTGTGTGTGTGTGTGTGTGTGTGTGTGTGTGTGTGTGTGTGTGTGTGTGTCTGTGTGTGTGTGCGCACGTGCGTGCGTGCGTGCATGCATGTGTGTGTGCATGCGTGTATGCATGCATATGTGTGTGTGTGTGTGTGTGTGTGTGTGTGTGTGTGTGTGTTGTGTGTGTCATGCATATGAGTGCGTGTGCGTGCACACGCAAGTACAACTTACCATGACATGAAGTCAAACCGAAGCTGAATGAAGGAGTAAACACATACACAGACAGCAAAAAAAGAGCATAAAGCCGGGTGAACATAGGGCAAGGGGGCTGAAGGAAATGGGATAAGAACCGTGTTGGAGGAGGGGTGGGGTAGAAGGAAGGGGGGGGTGGGGGGGGGGGGGGGGGGGGGGGGCAAAGCACTGACCTGGGCCTGGTAACGCAGATCCTTACGGATCTTGCCCGTGGTGAAGTTCCACACTTCGATGAAGCCGTCCACCGATCCCGTCACCAGGTACTGGCCATCTGGGGAGAACCGCGCACACTCCACATGCGCCTTGCTGCCAAACTGCCGCACACATGCACACACACACAAATGTACATTAACAAGCACAGGTGGTGGGTTGTGTTTCTCTGTGTGTGTGTGTGTGTGTGTGTGTGTGTGTGTGTGTGTGTGTGTGTGTGTGTGTGTGTGTGTCCTTTCATATCCCCCCCCCCACTCTCTTTCCCAACTGCACTGAATGTTCTAACCCAAGTTTCAGAAACTTCTGACTGAAAGTTAATGAATCTACAAATCAACCAAATCTGAACTCATAACCTTTCGGAAGAAATGATCACTCATGAAAGGACATGACTCTTGACACATTCTGAATTATATTTTCCTGATTTTCGAGCTCTATTCCCTGTAAAAAGTTTTACCATCTCACTGCTCTCTCCAGCTCTGACAGGTCTAGCATGTCACAGTTTGTGATCACCTGTGCACAGTATAAACAGATGGCGAGTGTCATGTGTGTTCTGGTTTGATGGTTGCTGGGGTGTTCGTTTCCATCAAACCGATAGATAAGAAGTCTCACCGGATAAATGACAACGTGAAGACACCCCAAAAGACCGACGATTCAAAAGCAACCATAACTGTTCCTTCCTACTGCCACAACTTCTTTCTTTCTTTTAAATCTATGTCTTTATTGCAAATAGCTTGTTTCACACAAGCTTTCCCTCGTGTGATTTCAAACCATAAACAATTCAGCAGCAATGCAGTTTCTATAAAGACCATACAATGATTGTCCTTCAGCCTTTCGCTTCTGGCCGCACATATAGCCGCGGTTTCAAGGGGAGATAATCTGACTGGTCACATGAGTTATCTCATCCTGTCAACATGAAACATAATATATAATATATTCTCCATTCATTTTATAAAATGTGTACTTCTGTATACTTTAGAGCAATACTTGAATTTTTGTGGTTTTTAAAAGTAAAAAAAAATAGTTCTGGGAGTCAAAGGGTTAACAGACTGATGGTACACACACTGTAACAAGACAATACTCGGTGTGGCTAGGCATGAAGACAGAGGGGGAGCCAGGGGGAGCAGCGTGTGACAAAACACCGGCGAGAGTCCACAGACGACGAGACAGCAAAAAAGCAGACACAAAAAAAACTCATGTCCACTCTCACCTTGATGAATTTACTGAGCTGTGTGGGATACTTCTCCTCCTCCTGTTCCTTGACCGCCGCCTTGCCACGGAACACGTCAATGGTCGTGCCTAGTTCAAACACCACAAACACTTCTGTTGACTTTTTTTTCTCTCTCTCTCTTCTTTTTTCTCAACAAAGTATGGCATAGGAAATCCAAGCACAAGCACTCAAACCTGATCAAAAAGTTCTCTTCAACTAAATTCAGGCAGGCCAATTTCCTGAAGATAAGAAGAAAAAAAAAAAGAGGGAAACTAAACATGACTCTTGTGGGGACGAGTGGAAGGTCCAGTAGGGGGGAAACCCAGAAGGCAGTGCTCTAAAACATCTGTTCCACACTGCAAAATAACAGATTTGCTGCTTTAGAATACATTTTCAAAGAGATTCTGAATACATTTCATGTTACCAAATTGCAAAACTCAGGGAATGGGAGCCACACTCCAATGAATGGCAGCAAAAAAGATGAAATTAGTCGAAGACACAAAGGAAACCGGCCGGAACAAAAAGATCACTAGCATGCCTTTAAATTACACAAATGTATGCTATGCTACTATGTCCAATGAGTTTCTTTTTAATTCCGAATCCTACAATAGTTACTGTAACAAAGGTAGGATCGCTAAGGCTCAACAATCGTTTCACTGTCTACACATACAGAAAAGAAACAAACGGAACGAAACCAGACATGCCTATCCCTAAATCACCACGTATGCAGTAACACACACACATGTATACTTAAAAAAAGTACTAAAGGCAAAGAAAATACACACACACACACACACACACACACACACACAAACACAAACACATCATCATATAAAAAACTATGAGACACCAACACACACAATCAGACACACACACACACACACACACACACATGACTGACTGAAACCAATTTATAGTCAGATAAACTCATGGTTGTACTGACATTTTAAGAAAACATTATGAACAGAATATCAACGTTTTTTGTTCAAAGAAAAGGAACATAATTAGCACACACACACACACACACACACACACACACACACACACACACGCACACATGTGTGTGCGTGTGCATATATATATATATATATATATACACAGACATACACACACACCCACACACATGCACATTCACACACACACACACACACACACACACACACACACACACACACACACACACACACACACACACATTTCATACACTCCCCTCCTCCTCATCACATGCACACAAACACCTACCTGGGGGCAACATCCTTGATGCTGCTGCCATTTCAACGCCTGGCCCAGCAGGGCTAGCAGGCGAGAGGGAGGCACCACATTTACCTCCCCTGCCAGAGCCTGTGCAATGGCTTGACGACGCTTCTCCTTCGTCTGCCCATCTACATACGCCTGCAAAAAAAAAAAAAAAAAAAAAAAAAAAAAAAAAAAAAGTGTCCCTTCCCTGTTATGGCGGACACAAACTCTCCAGGTTTTGATAATAAAAAAGAAGTTGGGGGGGGGGGGGGATTCAAAGCCCATAAGAGAGGGGAAAAACAGTCAGACAAAACATAACGCTGATGCCAGCTTATAACACATTGCTACATAAACTGAACACTTCAGGGGGGGGGGAGAGGAGGGTGGTGAAAAGAGGAGGGGTGAGGAAAAAGGGAAGAGGGTGCTGGGGGCTGGGGTGGGGAAAAAAACCTACCTACTTTGTTATTCTATATCTGCTGCTCCTGCGCATATTTTCCAGGTAAGCTTCTTAATAGCAGACAACAGCAGCTACACCAATCTCTAGCAGAAAAAAAACAACACACACACCAGCTACCGGTAAAAGAATGAAATCGACAGAAAAAAGATAGGAGTGAGTTATACACCTCCTCAAGAAACCTGGCTCAAACATCTCTAGACATGACTTAACAGTAGAACCCCAAAGGCAACAGAGGCACGGCCGTCAAAGAAACACCAGACCTCATGGAACTGAGGCAAACTACAAACAGATGAGTTAAGCTGAGGAAAAAATTGGAGAGGAAGGCTCAGTGCAATTTATCTGGCCCACTGTAGTTATTCACGACCTGTTCTCTGGAAGGGGCGGCAGGCAATGACAATAACTGTTCGAACAACCCTGAGGTTCTTCACTACACTGCTTGAACTGAGAACTCTGACCGATATTCCAAGACTGTACTTCAATTTTTCTTCATGTGATGACCCCTGAAAATGTACATACGATCTGGAGTAAGCCTCTGCAAAGGTCTGTATGTCATCTTTCTCTGTCTGCATGGCGAACAAAACCTCCTGTGAAGGAATGACGCTGACAACTTCTTGAGACCTTCAATCTTCTGATATCAAAAGCTGAAAACCGGAGGGGAAAAAAAAAATTAGAAATTAAGAACCAAGCAACTGTTCAAACTTCATCTGAGACCCACAAACACGCACCTTCTACGGCAGGCTTTTTACCCTTCAAATGCAAAAAAAAAAAACAACTGAAGCTCATGAAATGAAAAAGAAAAATTCTTACACTTCTGAAAAGCTGGAAAATCAATGATCATCAGAACCCAGCCCTAACCTGTCCCCACTTCCTCCCTTCCACCAATCCCATTAACCCCCCCCACCCCCACCCCCCCAGCAGCAAAGGCTCACCTCCCTGGGGTCAAAGTACGAGCGGGCCAGCATATTCTCCAGGTGGATGTAGCGGTCAGCCTGCTGGTGCTTCAGCATTATCATGGGGTCTGTCTGTCTTAGCAGCGACCGGGCCGCTCCCAGTTCTCTCAGCTCAATCAGTTCCAGGACAATCTGCAACACACAGGTTACACACAAAATGTGTGGAAGAGGGCGCCTAGCTGCTACTAGTATATTCTGCAAACTGGGCATTTTTTTTCTTGTGCTAGTTTGTTTTAAGATGGAAAATACCTGGAAAGTTAAATCAACACGAAAAAGTGTGTGTGCATGCGTGCATGTGTGTATTCATGTATGACCTCATGTCTTTTCAGCAAAATCTTTTATGACAATGATTAAAACCTGAACCAATGACTAATCAGTCTGAAAGATCTCTAAAACCGACACTGGTCTCTTAAAAAAAAGCTTCTCTCTCAAAGGTGGCAGGGCCTTAAGGAATAAAAGCTAAACTCTAGAAAAATAATAAACCAACAGAGAACGCTCCAGACAATGCTCTGCGACCGACATACAAAAAACAGATTCCAGCTAATCCAAGAATTGAGGATTCCCATCCCTCCTATTCATCCATATCCACAAGCACTGAGAAAAAACGAACAACACACACAAACAATTATGTCCAGACTGTTTAGGCAGAACTCCATGCTACCTGTTCATAGAGGTCGATCAGCTTGTTGTCTGGCAGTTTCAAGGTCTGGATAGCGTGCAGCACAGTGTCCCAGTGTCCGGCCTGAATGTCTGATGTGAAACTCTCCACAGAGTCCACTGTGTTGAGGGAAATGCCGCTCTCATCCTGCACAGGAGAAAACCAGGCAGCTCTATTCTTAGAACATTGGCGTCAGCAAGTGCAATGCATACATGCATTACTGGTGTAAGCAGACACTGTGTTCCCTTTGCGTGTGTGTGTGTGTGTGTGTGTGTGTGTGTGTAAGTGTGTGTGTGTGTAACTGTTCGTGTGCGTGTGTGTGTGTGTGTGTGTGTGTGTGTGTGTGTGTGTGTCTGTCTGTGTGTGTCTGTGTGTGTCTCTGTGTGTGTGTGTGTGTGTGTTTGGTAGATACATGTCAGAATGCCCATGCTCATATATAAATGTACAAAAAGAGAGGTCAACAGACACAGACAGGTCAAGTGCTGGGTGTTTGTCTGTTAGAAAACATCTATACTTGAAGTGTGATCTTTGTGGTCAGGCATGTACAGCACATACACACAGCAAATGTAAAGATAATGTAGGTTTTCATACACACAGCAATGTAAAGATAATGTAGATTTTTCATACACACAACAAATGTAAAGATAATGCAGACTTCCCATACACACAGCAAATGTGTATCAAGATAATGCAGACTTTTTTTGTGCTCCCAGTTCTTATAGAACAGGGAGTACTTTAGAATGGGAACGTAGAAATGCTGTCTGTGTGTCCGTGGTCAAAATGTGTTCCACTCGTTCCAGACAAAACTACTGGGCCAATCTTTCTGAAAATTTGTAGGTATGTTCATTATGGGTCACGGATGATGCCCGATGTTTTAGTTTACCGTTATAGCCGTTACTAACGGCTGTAACGGCCTTGTTCATGGAATATCTCAGAAAGTACATGGCCGATTTGTGTGAAAATTAGCATGTATGTTCATTATAGGTCACAAATAACGCACGATGTTCTAGTTTACCGTTATAGCCGTTACTAACGGCCTGTAATGGTTTTTTCTTCTTCATGGAATATCTCAGAAAGTACTTGGCTGATCTTCTTGAAAATTTGTAGGTATGTTCATTATGAGTCATGTATGATGCCTGATGTTTTCGTTTGCCTTTATAGCCGTTTCTAATGGCATTAACGGCTTCTAACGGTTTTTCTTCTTTATGGAATATCCCCGAAAGTACTTGTCCGATTTTTGTGAAACTTAGCAGGTATGTTCACTATGGGTTACGGATGATGTCTGATGTTTTAGTTTACCGTTATAGCCATTACTAACGGTATAACAGCCTGTAACAGTTTTTCTTCTTTTATGGAATATCTCAGAAAGCACTTTGTGATCTTTCTGAACATTTGTAGGTATCTTCATTACGGGTCATGAATAATGCCCGATGTTTTAGTTTACCATTATAGCCGTTACTTACGGCTATAACGGCCCGTAACAGTTTTTCTTCTTTATGGAATATCTCAGAAAGCTCTTTGTCGATCTTTCTGAAAATTTGTAGGTGTGTTCATTATGGGTCATGGATGATACCCGATGTTTTAGTTTACCGTTATAGCCGTTACTAATGGCTATAACGGCCCATAACGGTTTTTTTCTTTATATGGAATATCTCAGAAAGTACTTGGCCGATCTTTCAGAAAATTTGTAGCTATGTTCATTATGGGCGACGGACGATGCCGATGATGTTTTAGTTAACCATTATAGTTGGTACTAACAGCTGTAATGGCCCATAACGGTTTTTTTTTTTTTTTATGAATTGTCTCAGAAAGTACTTGGCCGATCTTTGTGAAAATTAGCAGTTACGTTCATTATGGGTGACAGATCATGCCCAACATTTTAATTACCATTATGGCTGTTACTTACGGCTATAACAACCCATAACGGTTTTTCTTTTTTATGGAATATCTCAGAAAGTACTTAGCCGATCTTTCTGAAAATTTGTAGGTATTATGAGTCATGGATGATGCCCGTTGTTTTATTTTACCGTTATAGCCGTTACTAATGCCATAATGGCCCATACCAGTTTTTCTTCTTCATGGAAGTATCTCAGAAAGTACGTGTCCGATCTTTCTGAAAATTTGTAGGTATGTTCATTATGGGTCACGGATGATGCCCGATGTTCAAGTTTACCATTATAGCCATTACTAATGGCCCATAATGGTTTTCTTCTTTATGGAAAATCTCAGAAAGTTCTTGGCCGATCTTTCTGAAAATTTGTAAGTATGTTCATTATAGGTCACAGATGATGGCCGATGTTTACCAGAATAGCCATTACTAATGGTTAGACCAGCCAAAGACGGTTTTTCCTCAAACGAAAACATACACAAATAGAAACATTTCCCCAATCTTTTTAACAACCTTGAAAAACACAGTATGTCTACAGAAAAAAAAAAAATGTACACTAGGAACTTTCAATAACCATGACCACAAAGCTTTATCTTAAAAACACTAAATAGGATTGTCTGGGGCAAGCCCTTCATTGTAATGATTCATCAAGAATTTCCTTGGAATTGAGGAATGGAGACAATCAAGAAGGGGAAGACAACATCAACTACAATATGATGAATGACAAAAGGGCTATGTTTGCGTGTGCATGTGCGTTTGTGCATGCGTGCATGTATATGTATTTGTGTGTGTGTTTTCTCTATGACAGTGTGTGTGTGTGTGTGTGTGGGGGGGGGGGGGGGGGGGGGGGGGGGAGTCGACCGTACGTGTGTGCGTGTTTGTGTGTATGTATACATGTGTGTGTTTCTCTCTGACAGTGTGTGTGTGTGTGTGTGTGTGTGTGTGTGTGTGTGTGTGTGTGTGTGTGTGTGTGTGCGTGTGTGTGTGTGTGTGTGTGTCTGTGTGTGTGTCTCTGTGTCTGTGTGTGTATGTGCATATGCACATGTGCGTAAGTATGCATGTGTGTTTGTGTTTGTGTGTGTTTTGTGTGTCTGTGTGCAAACTCTGCACTGTTAACATGATACTATCTGTTGAGTGCTAGCATGATCAGTGTATCACTCCACATGTATTACAAAAGATTACTTTGATGACATCCACATTCTATCAATAATGAATATCTACATGCAAAATCTTCACCATTACCTTGGCAGCATCCTTGCAATCACACTATACAGAAATTTGGGGAAGAAAAAAACATTGTTTCATACATTCAGGCACAATGTCATCATTTTCACTTAGTTTAACTTAAAGCCATTTGTACTTCTTGACAGAGGCAAGTTCTTTACGACACATGTTATTCTTATCACCTCCTTAGGAAGTACATTATGGCAGCAGCGCCATCATGGGCTCACCAAACAACAATCTTCAGTACAAGCAACTTAGGTTATGGATAAACGGTCAGTTGATTCCCTCGCTAGTCACGCTGTTTCTTCCGTTTCTCTGTTCTGAACATGTGTTTGTTATGACCAAAAAAAACAAAACTAAAAAAAATGATAACAAAAAAACTTTTTGTTATATAATTTATCAAATGTAAAATCCTGTTATCACCGGAAACAGATTTTTTTTTTTCCTTTTTTTTTTTTTGTTTTTCAATGGGGTAAATTGCATACAGATCTATGATAGTTCTCTTTCCTGCCAGTGACATACCCATGATAATCAACAAAGCAATCTCCACATATGTAGTCATGCAGGGGCCTTACATGTATCTTGATTAAGCACCTTTGGCTGACTATTTAGAATCATGTCCTTTGTAGGCTCCCCATCTTCTCTGAATTTATTACATGAAGTCATTCACACTCTAAAAGTGCATGTAATGCTTCAATACCAGTTTCAGTTTCATGGCGCTTCCATTGCACATGAGCCAGCACACTTTCGTATGAAACATATAGAAGGTTTCAATTTCCTTCAAATTTAAAGTACAATGATCATGTATTCTACAATATCGTGTTCATATACAGAAAGGAGTAGGGGTCAATCATGCATGCAGATTGCTGCATCGTGACAACTCAAAAAATGCTGTAACACTAACATCCCAAGTGAACTCTTGCTGGTAGGATCAAAATAGCCATATATATGTCCAACATTTAATCAGCGATTGGTGCTGGGATCTCTGTTTAACTGCATGCTCACAGTGAAAAAGTCTGTGAAAACTAAAGAGTTTCGACGACTTATACAGTAGGCAAGTGTGCTCAGTGTGGTTACTAGGTTAGGTAAAAAAAAGTGTGTTTTTTGTTTGTTTGTTTGTTTTTTCAGGATCAGGATCAGGATTGGAGCATTGTATAAAACTTAGCCTATTTAGGCTTTTACGCCCCTTCTATTTTTGGTGTCTCACTGCTCCGGGCGTTGACTAGCTCAGTCTTCTTTAACCATCAAAGTCATATCTAATTTTAATCATTAATTCATGTTTATCTATAACAGTATAAGGTTCTTGAATGTATTTGTACTTCATGCACGTTTGATGTTAGTTGTTAATTTATTCCAATGATTGGTTACTCTCTTAGTAAATGCAAATTTTCTCAAATTAATTCTGGAACATTGTTTGAATATCTTATCTTCACTGGTTTTTGTAGTATTTATCTGTGGAGTACAAAAAGCATGCTTTGTCAATATCATCAAAACCATTAAATATCTTATATGTCTGAATCAAGTCTTCTCTTACTCTTCCTGCTTTTAGTGTTGGAAGTTGTAAATAAATATTTTAATCTTTCTTTGTATGAGTAATCCTTTATACTATGGATCGTCTTTGTTGCTCTTCTTTGAACCTGTTCCAGAGCTTCTGATTGTCTCCTTAACATTGGACATACCATAGAGTATTGCCACATTCAAGAATGGGTCTCACTAATATCTTATACAATTGTAAGAAAGTGTCCTTTTCTATAAATGTAAAGGCTCTTTTTATCATTGCAATCATTTTGTTAGCCTTGTTAATACCATTTGCAATGTGTTTATCAAAAAGCAAGTTTTTGTCGAAAGTCACACCTAGGTCTTTCTCTTCTTCACATTTAGAGACTTTTATTTCCTTGTCCCCAATTTTCATTGTATAATCATTTTGTGGGTTTGATTTACCAATATGAAGCACTTTACATTTTTCTGCATTAAAGTATAGATTCCAAGTATCAGACCACATTACTAATGTTTCAATATCCTTTTGTAATTCCTGATGCAATTTTGGAGAATTATGAAAGTTTTGTGTCATCTGCAGAAATTTTACATGTACTCTTTAGTTCAACTAGGGAGGTCATTTATAAACACAGTAAATAATATTTGCCCCAAATACTGCTTTGTGATATCCCACAAATGACATCAGCACTACGAGAGAAAGAACTACCAGTCCTTACCTTTTGAGTTATATTTGAGAGAAAGTCTCTAACCCAACCAAGCACATTGCCTACTATTCCATAACACTCTCCAATTTCTTTAACAGTCTTAATTGTAATGAGTCGAACGCTTAAAATTCTAAAATCTACATTCTCTCCTTTATCAATCTCCTTTGTAAAGTCTTCCATCACTTCTAGGGGTTTGAGTCATACAACATCTGTTTTTACGAAATCCATGTTGGCACTCTGCATATGATTTATTTTCTGACATATGTTTTTAAACAATAGCCTCTCTAATAAATGATTCTAAGATTTTACATATAATGCATGAGCTGCAGTACCAAGTAGAATCCTGTTGCAGGAACTACAGAACGAACAGCTTCTTTCCGCACACTGGGAGAGAGTGGAACAAATCAACAATCTTCCAGCTAACGTAGTGGCATTGGCCTCGCTGGAGGACTTCAAATCCTGGATTTAACCACCTCCCCCCCCTGCTCCCCTCCCCTCTCCTGCTCCCTCTCCTACCCCTCCCCCCCCCCCCCTCCTCATCTTAGTCCGTCCCACCCACTCCAGTGTAAGGCCCACTTATGCCCCACCCCCCTCCCACTCCTCTTCCCTTTGAGACCCTGAAAATGGGTGGCCCCAGACCCCCCCCCCCCCCCCCCCTCCCTCCCTCCCCTTTTCTCCTTTTCATAAAGCTGATGATCCAGGCAGCATTTGATCTACTGTCAGATCCGGAAACCCCCTACTACAGTGTCAGAATCTTCAACTCAATGAAAGTGGACACTCAAAGAAAGATGAAGAT
>JADBJO010005923.1:32931-42931 GCA_016801955.1 Conus betulinus | reverse complement strand
TTGATATTTTTCCACTATAGAATGGGAGCCATTGTTAATTCTTGTGGCTACAGTATGTAAGCTCTATTTGATATATTTTTTTTGCATAGTGTATGAACATTTGCTAACTCCTGTTATTACAGTAAGTGAACTTTTGTATATTCTTGTCACTGTAGAATAAGAACCTTTAACCATTATTTCTTCCTGTAACTATAGTATTTGGGTCATTTATTCCCACCATTGTAGTGTTTCAGCCAATAGTTTGTGAACAATTGTTCATTCCTCTCATTACATTATGTAGACAGTTTATTCCCTTATGTGCCTTTTTCATTCAACATTTTATTCTTTGTTTCATTATCATACCAGTCAACAATTACTGGGGAACAACACACTCTTTCTCTCCCGAACACGAACCTTTTCAATGAATCAGTGTGCTGAACCCTGGATACTTGCCAGCAGAATCCATAACCTTGACACATACTAAATTATTTTAAAGAATATAAGAAATAAATACTTAGCAGAACCACAGAGCAGTGAGAAGAAAGAGATAGATAAATATCGATTTAAACTACACCAGTAATTACAAAAGAAAGGATCTTTACTCTACAAATCGACTTTATGAACAAAACGACAAACGATATCAAAAGTCAGTTATATAGTTAGTTTGTACATTACGCATGGCTCCAGATGATAGGAACTTTTCGAGCTGATCAATAGCATTTGCTGCAACTCAGGATCAAATTAACTGTTATTTTAGAGTTTGACTTAAGATCGATTCCTGTCGCTAGAGTGTATGAGCCATGTTAAGAACCTCATTATAGTGGGAGCCATTGTTTATTACCGTGTTTATTCTTACTCTACTTATTCATAGTGTGTGTGTGTGTGTGTGTGTGTGTGTGTGTGTGTGTGTGTGTGTGTGTGTGTGTGTGTGTGTGTGCATGCGTGCGTGTGCGTGCGTGCGTGCGCCCGCAATACGCTCTCCGTCTTTCCATTATCTGCTTTTTTTTAACAAATTCTTTGTTATTCTACAGCGTATTGCACAATTTGACACCGTTTCTGTTTTTTTTCTTCTTCTATTTATTTTCATAACATTTTTTTTTATTTCCTGCTCAACACCTGAGTATCCCACGTTAAGCTTTTAAGCCTTATTATCATTAATCCCATTTATTTACGGAGCCACAGTCCACAGCTTACTACGCCATTGTGATAAGCTCTTTACTTTTTGATTTGTCAACTATCTATTAGCTGTTCCACAGCTTAATACACCACTTTAATTAATCTCAATCTTTACATCCTTTATACATTTATTTGCTGTTGCACAGCCTACACCACTTTAATTAATCTCAATCTTTACATCCTTTATACATTTATTTGCTGTTGCACAGCCTAGTTTACTACTTTTCTAAACTTTCTGTATTCCCATTTATTAATTCATTTACTTGCTGTTGTACAGCTTTGTCTGCGACTTTGATATGCTTTCTGTCAGTTTCATACATGTTCATTTGATGATTCATTTTGCTGCTTCATACCTTAATGTACCATTTCGACATACTTTCTGGATTTTCTTTCTTTCTTTTTTTTTTTTTTTTTTTTTTTTATTTATCGACTAATTTGTGTCTGCTGCTCTACTGGTTAATGCTTATCTTAAAAAAGGGTTTCTTTTTCTCTCTTAAAAAAAGGTTTATTTCTAATCGGCCGGGTGTTCCATAGCTCAGTATGCACCTTAGACATGCTCCGGTGTTTTTGATCATTCATTCATTTGTGTATTTGCCAGCCGCTCCACTGTAAGCGTACCATTTTGCAAAGTTTTTTTTTTTTTAAATCATTGATTTCCTTATTCAGTTACTGCTCCAGACCTGGCGTTGCCATGGTTTCTGTCTTTTCACAATTGATTTGTTTATTTATTTGATGTTCCAGAGTTAGTGCATTACCCTGATAAGCGGTTTACGTTTTTATCATTTATTTACTTATTCCTTTGCTGCTCTATGCTTAGCGTACCACTTTGATAAGCTTTCTGCAATACAGAAACGGTTTCTTGTTTATGTATGTATGTATGTATGTATGTACATTATATATGTATCCATCTTTCCATCATCCAGGTGTCTATCTTCTAAATGCTACCTGCCTGCCTGCCTGCCTGCCTACCTGCCTGCCTGCCTGCCTGCCTGCCTGCCTGCCTGCCTGCCTGCCTATCTATCTATCTATCTGTCGATCTATCGATCTCTCGATCTATATGTCTATCTATCCATCCATCCATCCATCCATCCATCCTTCCGTCGGTCTATTCATCCATTTATCAATTTATATATCTGTCTGTCTGTCTGTCTGTCAATCTATCTATCTATCTATCTATCTATCTATCTATCTATCTATCTATCTATCTATCTATCTATCTATCGCTATCCATCCATCCATCCATCTATCATCCATCCATCCGTCTGCGTGTTCCAGCCTTCCTGCCAGGTATCTTTGATATGACTTTTAGTTTTACGTTTCAGATTGGCGTAAACGATAGAGAATTTGCTCAATATTCATTTGTAACATTCTTGGCAAGCTGATCAAACACCTCTTCGCCTCGAACGCGACATGACAAAGAACCCAAGGAAAACTACGCTGTAAAAATTAGATTTCAGAAGGTTGAGGGTGCTTCAGGCTACGATCAGCAAAAGTCTCCAAAGCAGAGTGGAAGTCCAAGAGAGATCATTTGAAATGACAAGACCAGCACTGTGAGTTCAGCAGTGTAGATGAAGCTTTTTGAGAGAATATGTTTAGAACATCTCTGCGTGGGAGCTGCTGAGCAATAAGCAGAAAGCAACCCTCTCTCGTCAGATTCGAAACTATCAATAAACATTCTTTGAAAGGATAGACATCTGGAACAAAGTTTGGCGAAAACTGCAATGACGGGTCAAATCAAAGCGAATCTTCGGGGTTTTGAAGATCCAAAGTGGATCTTTAGGAAATTTGGACGAATTACACACGATACTACGACATACGTATGCACTGTCCATATGGGGAAGAACACCAATTCACAAGTGTGGAATAGAACTTTCTCGAGAATTTTCAATTAAAAAGACAGTAATAAGCAGGGCTTGATGGTTCAAAGAAGAGGTTAAAACAATAGTTCAAAGAAAGTTTCAGCTGACGGTTGAAGAGGAATGGTTTTCTTACATCTGCACACCGACAACATACAGGGGTGCACGAAACGCAGCGCAGGATGGTATCCAGAGCTTTGGGGTGGAAAGGTTTGCAGAACCGTAGACAGCGCAGCTGTAGTTAATTTTGGATCAGACCCCAGTAAAGATTGAGAAATGTTTTCTTATCAGCGTCTCAATCCGTCCGTGCCACAACTCAGAGAATGTTCACTGCTTTCAGATGGAAGTTTCCAAGTGGTGGATGCGATTTTTTCATTAAGCTTTTAATAGAAGATTACTCCCCCAAATCTGGCTTTTCGTCACAGCTGGAAAGGTCGATTTTCCAGACGAAAATGAGGGTTAGCAAAGCACTGTCGAAATTGTGAAAGTGAATACACTGAGCGTTGGTAGTTGAACACCGTTTTCATCAGCCCACTTTGAGATCTTCTCGTGACAAAGTCAGAGTCAGTTGTTGTACTCCAGCAAAGGCGACTCCACCTGGGTAGGCTGCAAAGCCGTCAACCAAGAGAAGAATTCGGAACCTTGGTTTACGAAGTTGAACATCTCATTAATTTTGCCGCTGAAGACAGCAAAACAAAGGGTGCTCCTTTAGGTACACCCAACTCCTGCTAGTGGATGTTGAACCGAGTGGAGCCAATACCCACTTGAAACTGTTGATTTTGAAAGCTTTTCATGAGAAGAATGGGGTGGCCTAAAATCTCCAGATTATGAAGATCCATGGGAATGCCGAATTTGTATATAGTGTCGTGGGCCTTCCCTGGGTTAAAAAAAAAGACAGCAGCAATATCTACTTTGTAAATAAAGGCGTTGTAGATGGTGGTTCCCGGATGGACTAAATGGTCAACTGCAGAGTGGTACTTGCAGAAACGGCACTGTTCTTTTGTCAAATGGCTATCGGTTTTCAGCTTCAACATCAGTCGAGAGTTTACTATCTTTTGCATTAATTTCCAAAGGCAGTTGGTTAGAGCTACTGGACGATGATTGAAATGGTCGTTCAACTCTTTTCTGAGTCTGGGAATTGGAATAATGAAGGCTTTTGACCAGGAATGCGGAAAGTACCCTGTAGTCCGGATGTGGCTGTATAGTTTTTGATGAAGTCTGGAGACAGTTTTCTGGAAGATGTTTCAGAAGTTAGGCGTGCAGAATGACTGCATGTATGCAGAGCTGATTTCAGTTCTTTAAATGAAAGGGGCAGATTGCAGTCAGTATTGTCAGAGCAAAAATTACGGGGAAATTTCTCTCTCAGTTGTTTGTTTGTTTAAAAAAAAAAAAAAAAAGCAGTAGATTTATAAGTGAAAGAAGAGCTTTTGTCAGTTGCTCATCTGTCTGTAATGAGAGCGTCTGCATGTTTGAGGGAGTGTTGTTGTTTTCCGCCTTTCATATTTTTTTTGATAATTTTCTAGACTTCTTTATTGACATTTTTGCAGTCAGCGTAGACCAGTAGTTTATCCAGGATTGAAGTCTACTTACTTTGAAAGTAGATATTGATTTGAACTTTAGATTTTGATGAGGTCGAACGTTGGAAATCAACTGCAATGGCAATGGTGTTCAGGCATCGGCGTTTCTTTTCAATTTGTTGGCGGTCAGAGTTAAATTACGGTGCTTGGGGTATATGGGGCTTCTTACAAGATGACTGAATAGTGGCTTCAGCACATTTTATAAGAATCTATGTCATGCTTTCTGCAGGACCCATACATTTCAGAATTCCCTCTTCTATCAGATCGTTCTGGATATTTAAAAAAAAAAAAAAAAAAAGGGGGGGGGGGGGGTGTTGTTCCACAGTTAAGTTTCTAAAAAAATTAAGGTGTTCATGTAAATCGCAGTGTTCTGTAGTTTCGCATTTTAAGACAACAATAAAGTGGTCATTTTCGCGCAAAACATCGTGATCAGACCACTCATAGTCCAGGACCAGCGAGAGCTTGCATATCAACAAATCTGTATACAGTGTATCTGTTGGAGACCCATCATTCACACAATACATATCTAGTTCTGTGACATATTCATGATGGAAATCCTCGGATGAAGTTTTCTGGCAACACCGAAGAGGATTGTGCCCATTGAAATTACCCGACATCAGGCAAGATCGTGGTATCAATTTGATCACTTCTTGTCCATTAATAGGTAAATGTAATGTAAATATAAAAGGATATTTACAGAGCGCTTTACTTCGCAAAGAGCCCAAAGCGTATATTACAGAAAACATGATCAAACTGTAATTCTAATTACACACACACACGCGCACGCGCGCACACTCACACACCACAAACGCACACACACACACACACACACACACACACACACACACCGCCGAAAAACACACACGCAGACAGACACACGAGCGCGTTTAACACCAGCAAACACGCGCACAGTGGTAAGTGGATATCGTTAATCAGTCCGAGGGAAAAAGGAGGTTTTAAAAGTCTCTAAGAGTCCGTGTTACGCAGCGAAGAATGGAGACTATTTCACAGGGCATGTGCCTGGTAACAGAAAGATCGTTGGCCTGAAGTTTTCAGGCGAGCGGAGGGAAGCCGAAGCAGACGAGAATCGGTGGATGAGCGTAAGTTGCGAGACGGAACATAGAGATGGAGGAGGTCAGTGAGGTAGCAGGGAGCCAGATTATTCAGTGATTTGAAACCAGCAGGAAAACTTTAAAAGTCAGTGCGAAACTGAATTGGGAGCCAGTGTATGGATGACAGAATTGATGATATGTGATCAGATCTAGAGGAGCGGGAGTCAGACGGGCGGCATGTTCTGAACTTTTTGAAGTTTAGAGATGAGCGTTAAGGGACAACCGGCAGGGAGGGAGTTACAATAGTCGAGCCGACACATACAAAGGCACAGATTAGAGTCTTCAGGTCATTCTGTCTTCCATTCCACAGTTCCTTCTTTCTCTCTTCTCTCATTCTTTCATCAACATGATCTTTCTCTTTGCTGTACATTTCCAGATGCAAATTACCACATATTTTTTGTTATTAATCATATTTGTACATGTTGACAATATTGTAGTAAAAAAAAAAAAAATCCGTGAAACATATTACAGATGAGTTATCTTTTTTTTTCTGTTTGAATGGATCTGAGTGAGAGTTCAATGTATGCTGAGGAAAGTTTTTTTTTTTGTTGTTGTTGGGTATACAAACACATACACAAGCAAACAAAAATCACAAGACACAATCCTCTGAGTTTTTGCTAACTACAAGCGCATTTCGGCAAACAAACACATCCGCTCACTCCACTTACTCCCCCCCCTTCCCCATCCACCCACACCCCCCCTTTCTCTCTTCTTTTCATTTAATGATACACATACACATGCACATATCAAATCCAGGTATCTTATAATTTGATTATCAATTTTCAAATAATACTTCATAATTGATCCAGTTAGTGTTAAATTTTAGCATATTCAATTGTACAGTTGCTATGCATTTTTCAAGATTAACAATTGCTATTTTATGCAAGGTCATTCTAGCAGATAGAGCTGCTTGAAAAGTATTAAGATTGACAGAGATAAACACTACAGATTTGTGGACGAGTACCAAGACTCCTCTCTTTATTCCACCTGAAGACGGTCGGACTGGTTTTGAAAAACATTGACCCAGAAAGAGTAAAACATTTCTCACGATAAATTTCCGTCCCTTGAAAAGCAATCATGACAGGTAAGTGTTGATAGAGGAGCTGTAACACTACGAAATTTGACTTTGAACCATGGACCCTGGACATTCCAGTGGAATAACATCATACATAATGATGGGAAGTGGTATACATGTCAGTCCGTCTCTGCCTTCTCATCTGGTACCTGTTGCACAAATAAAAGGACTGGACACTGTTAATTCTGCTTTGGGGGCGGGGTTTCTGGTTCCACCTGCCAACGGGTCAGCATTCTGAGACCCAGTGAGGGAGAATACACCTTCTGTGGCATCCATTACTTCAACTCTTCGTATACTCTGGGCACTAGGCTCAGAGAGTTGAGGCATGCACGCAAGGCCTGGACTGCTGGTAGGTTTGGAAAGTGGTTGTCACCAAAGGGCAGGGGTCTGAGGAGGGCAACGATCCAACCGTCGCCACACACTCACCAACAAACACACAGAGGCAGGAAAAATACAAACAGGGACGCCACTTTAATTGAACGACATAAAATCATGTATAAGCATTCACACACTAAGGGGGTAAGGCTGTACAGAAGCAGAGAAAGACAGATGCCAGCAAAATAGAAGTATTTGAGAGAAAGGAAAGAAGAGAAAGTTCCCCTCTGCTGAAATACCCTACAGGGACGCAGGACGAAGAGAAAAGGGAAAAAAAAGTTTTTTTAAGGGAGCCCAGCTATCCCCCCCCCCTGCCTAAAACCATCCTAGACAGCCCCCAACCACCCAAAGGAGAAAAATGGAGGGACAATTCCTATAATCAAAACAGGACCTGCAAAATCACCCACACTCTTTAAAAAAAGGAAAACTACCCCATATGCACGCAGGCGCGTCCTTACACCTCAACAGGTCAAGGTGACATAATACAATGAATACCTGGTAGATACTATGGCTGTAGTAGGCTTATAGGCATGCACATGCACACACCTACAGGACACATGACAGAGACAGGTAACGGTCACGACATGAACATGAACACATGACTTTTTCAGTTTATGTCCCTCCCTTGCATGTAAACAGAACCCCTGACAAACCAAGCCAGCGACGAACTCAGGGTAGGTCGGCCCCAGCTGGGACGACGCTGAAGTCCGAGGGGTCTTCACAAGCCCAGTCGCGGGCCCTAACTGGACGCACCAAACGTGCAGACTGAACAGCTACAGCTTGGAGTGCTCTAAACTAGTCACGCTCGAAAGCTCACACAGCCTGTGCAGGGCGGAAACGAAGAGGAAGATACCCCCTGGCCCGTACCAACGGAAGGTAGGCCGGGCCGACGGCAAACACCACTGCCACTGAAGGGCAGACTGACAAATGTACTGCCCAGCGAAGGGCAATACAGCCACGAGGCTTGGGAAGGTGACCCTGGGTCTGGACTGGGATCCAACGAGTACAGTACTGACTGGACAGGACGAAAAGATCGCTCCCCCAACACAAGCATGAACACGACTCGAAAAGAAAATAGCCGACATAAACAAAAAGCACGTGAATCACACACGCAGCCCATCCGCCCACGCAGCCGACAGGCCCCAACTAGGATGGAGGGGTGAGGAAATTGAAGGAATCACGGACGGCATGGACTGACTTGCCTGTGACAGAGTGAACAAGCCAAGGATAAAACCGGAGAGGATATGCATCCTCTCGAACAGAAACACAAACATAGTTCTGTTCCAAATACCCCCCCTCCCCCCCCGCCCCCAAGGAAATGGCATTCTAAAAATGGTACCTGACACAACACGACACTGAAAATAGGGTGAAACCAAAGACTGAACCGAACACCGAGCTAAACGGCAACGGCAAACACAGAAACATAGAACAAGCCCGCCAGAGTACTCCTAACCAGAGAAAACTGACCGGGGATCATCCTTGCTATCCGTGTACATTGAAGTCTGCGTGCCCTGCAGCACACAAACGAACACATCCTGCAGAGCAGAAAAGGCCGTCCATGACAGTGGCAGGTTTGAACCATCCCTAAGGATATGCTAAACATTTAAAGTGGCGGGTTTACCGCATCCACCTCAGACAACATTTTTTTCCTTGAACCACGGGAAGAACGTGTCTGTCTGATAGTAGACACTGTTGACACTTACTTCACGACTGCTGAGTGTGATATTACGAAAAAAAATCTGACTATCTACTAGTGTCTTCGCTTCGTGGAAGGCTGAAAGCACAAACACAATTGCTGATGAATGAAGGTTGTAATTTCATTATTCCCCCTTTCTTCAAACATGATGCTGTAATTGTGACACGATTAATCTTTGTGCTACATGCACATGAAGAGTCATACCCCCTTTTCCAAATTCACATGGTTATTCCACTGAATACAATCAAGTCAATAACGAGTATGGCCCCCATTAACATTGAAGCAGGCTTCACAGCGACGTCTCATTGAGTGAACCAGGCGGCGGAGGGTGTCCTGGGGGGTACCGCCTGCCACTCCTGCTGCAGCAGGTGGAAGAGGTCGTCAAGGGTGTAGCAGGTGGGTCGTGGGCGCGGACCCGCCGCCCCAACACGTCCCACAGGTGTTCTATTGGGTTCATGTCGGGCGAGCGGGCCGGCCAGTCCATCCTCGTAACCTGTTGCTCCTCCAGAACCTGTTCACCACCGCAGCTCGATGACAGGGGGCATTGTCATCCTGGAACTGGGCGCCGGGTCCACCGCCTGCAGGGCCGGCAGCACAAGGGTCGGAGAATGGTGTCCCTGTACGCCACGCCGGTCAGACGGCCTTCAACACGGTGTAGGGGGGTCTTGTGGTTGAGGCTGAACCCACCCCACACCATCACGGACCCGCCCCCATAGCGGTCATGCTGCCTGACCGCGGCGTCCGCGTAGCGTTCGCCGGGACGGCGCCAGACGCGTACCCGCCCGTCGTTAAATGAGAGGGTGAACCGGGACTCTCGTCCGAAAAGATCACTCTCGCCCACTGATCTCTTGTCCACCTCCTGTGAAGTGCTGCCCAGGTCCTGCGGCGTCCCCGTTGTGCTGGGGTCAGGGGCGGTTTCACTGCTGGGCACCTCGACCTGATCCCTGCCGCGCGGGAGCCGGTTCCGGATGGTCTGTGTGCTGACGTTCACATGCTGGCTGCCCGTAGTCGATCTCGCAGTGCTCGAGAAGACGCTGTCCTGTCCCTCAAGCAAGACAGAACCACGTAGCGATCTTGCTCTCTTGTGGTGATTCTGAGTCGCCCAGGTCGTTGTGGCTCCTCTACATTTCCGGTGTTGCGCCAACGATCTCTTA
>JADBJO010005923.1:20431-25431 GCA_016801955.1 Conus betulinus | reverse complement strand
CGGATGTGTCCACCCCGCGCAGCAACACAAATCGAGACAGCGCTGTCTCATGGAGTTGATGGTGTTTGCGATGACGGCCTGGGGGATGTTTTCCCACTCCTGTCGCAGGACGTGCAGCAGCTGTTCCCGATTAGCTGGACGTGGGCGGTTTGCATGGACTCGCCGGCCAAGTTCTCCCCAGATGTTCTCGATTGGATTGAGATCTGGACTGTTCGCGGCCCATGCCATCCTGGTGATCCCCAGCTTCCTGAATGAAAGTGTTGACAGCCCTGCAGCGGTGTGGTGTGGCGTTGTCATCCTGGAAGACAGCTTGGGGTGCGATCTGCTGGAGGGTCGCTGTGACCAAAGGCTGTAAGATTTCCTGCAGGTAGCGCTGCCCATTGAGCATGCCCTCCACATGGTAGAGAGGAGTCCTGTAGTGTCGGCTGATGCCTCCCCAAACCATAATGGAGCCACCTCCAAAAGCAGCCGCCTCCTGGATAGCATCATCTTGCAGCTGCTCCTGTGGCGCCGCCACACCCTGATGCGGCCGTCTTTGGGGCTCACCATGAAGCGCGATTCGTCGGTGAACAGGACATGGCCCCAATGAGCACGAGCCCACCTCAAATGGTCCTGGCACCAAGCAAGTCGGCGTGCCCTGTGACCTGCAGTCAGCATGGGCTTTTTCACCAGACGCCTGGAACGCAAGGCGGCGGCATGTAGGCGACGCCGAGTGGTCTGCCCGCTTACTGCTGTGTTGGTGGAAGCACGCAGTTGCTGATTCAAGGCACTGGCGGTGGTTGTCCTCTCCCGAAGGGCCTGTCTGCAGAGGTACCAGTCCTCACGTTGTGTGGTTTTCTTGAGACGCCCCGGGCGTGGCCGTCCTGGACGGTGCTGTGGTTTGATGGCGCTGTCTCTCAAGACGGATGATGACCGAGTGTGACACTTGCAGCCTTCTGGCCACCTCTCGGACGCCTACTCCGTCCTGCAGCCAGGCGATAGCTCGGGCACGATCGAAATTTCTCAACTTTCGTCTCGCTGGCATGTTGGTGTGTGTGCTTCAGAACGGGTATTCGACGGCCTTTATGGCCATTGTGGTGAGCACAACGCACTCCCATACCTTCATGCTGTCACGTGCATCAGGATTTTCACCTGTAGACAGTTCGAGTCAGTATGCACGGATTGCTGACAAACAGCTTGTTTTGCCAAACAAGAGCACTTTTCTGCACGCTCAAGGGGAGTCAGTGCAGCTGTTGCATGCTTGGCAGTATTTATTGAGAAGGCCTGACGACTGTCGCGTTCAGAAACCTTGGCAATTACTAACCTTATTTTGATATGTGATTTTGAAAGCACCTAAGGCATTCTGCGGTGTAGTCCTTAACTTATGTTGAAGTCTGTATTATTTGAAACAGAATTTAGGTCTAAGCCCGGGAAATGTGAATTTTTTACAAATGCACCACCTCAGCAGATGATACAGAATAATGCATAAAATAGTATTGCCCGGATAGGAATTGTGTGCATTTGTTGATGACTGACGTTTGTAAAGTGTAAAGATACCATTAGTCAAATATTCAAGGGTCCGTTTGCTATTGTCTATCCAATGTACATTACTTCACGTATTTAAGTGCGTTCATTTTTACTTCACCATGCTTGAACTTTGCTTATCCGAAGATCAGACGCTAAAATATGGTTTTCATCACACAGGACCAAAGATTTCCTGCATCAACGGCCGTGGAAAACGGAGACCGGGACAAGCGAACTCGGGAATTCAGCTAAGTAGTCTTCTATCTTCTTATTCTTCTCATCCTCTCTCACTTTTTCCTTCGTTTTTTTTTCCCAGTGTAGTGAGCTTGTTCTTTCAGTCGAGTGGGCTGATGTGGGCCTCTGTTGTTCTTGAATAAAGTTTAGTACCTGGTATCAGTGTGTTCTTTCAGATTATATTATCGTCATTATGTAGCGTCTGTCCTCGATTAGAAATCAAGCTCTAAGTGCTTTACAGTCCACACTCGTATTTACACAAGGAGCTTCCGACCTGGGTGGAGCCGAATGAAGAGCCGCCTGCTGATGCAGATCATTCGTTTTCCGTCATTCAGGTGAACATCAGTCACTCAGACTTTTTCTTAACAAGGCTGAGAGTCTTTTTTTATCCCCTCAGTTTTATGTCCACTTTCTGAGAAAAGTGTCTGCCCTTCCCCACCCTCCAAGGGGCTTCATGTCCTCTGTCTGTGAGGCTTAGTGTCTGCCCTTCCCCACCCTCCACGGGGCTTCATGTCCTCTGTCTATGAGGCTTGCTGACTGTTTTTCCCCCCCTCCACGGGCTTCATGTCCTCTGTCTATGAGGCTTGCTGACTCTTTTCCCATCCCTCCACGGGGCTTCATGTCCTCTATGAGGCTTGCTGACTCTTTTCCCATCCCTCCACAGGGCTTCATGTCCTCTGTCTATGAGGCTTGCTGACTCTTTTCCCATCCCTCCACGGGGCTTCATGTCCTCTGTGATGAGGCTTGCTGACTCTTTTCCCATCCCTCCACGGGGCTTCATGTCCTCTGTCTATGAGGCTTGCTGACTCTTTTCCCATCCCTCCACAGGGCTTCATGTCCTCTGTCTATGAGGCTTGCTGACTCTTTCCCCATCCCTCCACGGGGCTTCATGTCCTCTGTCTATGAGGCTTGCTGACTGTTTTTCCCATCCCTCCACGGGGCTTCATGTCCTCTGTATGAGGCTTGCTGACTCTTTCCCCCCCTCCCTCCACGGGGCTTCATGTCCTCTGTCTATGAGGCTTGCTGTCTCCCTTCCCCACTCCCCCTCCACGGGGCTTCATGTCCTCTGTCTATGAGGCTTGCTGACTCTTTTCCCCATCCCTCCACGGGCTTCATGTCCTCTGTCTATGAGGCTTGCTGACTCTTTCCCCATCCCTCCACGGGGCTTCATGTCCTCTGTCTAGAGGCTTTGCTGACTCTTTTCATGTCATCCCTCTCCCCATCCCTCCACGGGGCTTCATGTCCTCTGTCTTGAGGCTTGCTGACTCTTTCCCCATCCCTCCACGGGCTTTCATGTCCTCTATGAGGCTTGCTGACTCTTTTTCCCACCACTGGATTTTCATGTCCTTTTGTAAGTGTTTTTGTCCACTCTCTACCCCCCCCCTGGGTTTGTGTCCCCCTTTTCATGAGATTTGGTGAGCCCATCCCACGCACCTCCCCCCTCCCTCCCCTGCGGGTTTCGTGCCCTCACTCTATAAGGTTCAGCGTCTCTTTACCCCAGAGTTTCGTGTGCTCTTTCTATAAGGATCGGTTCTTCTTCCCCCCCCCCCCCCCCCCCCCCCCCCCCCCCCGGTTTCGTGTCCTATGTCTACAGGTTCAGCTCTCTTGATCCCTCCACAAGATTTCTTGTCCTCTTTCTACAATATTCTGTGTCTTTCACAACTACAGCGTTTTGTGTCCTCGTTCTATAAGTTTCAGTGTCTATGCCTCCACCACACCACCCCCACCCCCTTCGGTTCCATGTCATCTTTCGATGTTTCTTTTCCCTGGGCGGTTGCGACTCCCTTTATATGAGGTTCGGTGTCTCTTTTTTCCCGTGACATGGTTTGTATCCCTTATTAGGGTTCATTGTTTTGTTTTGTTTTCGCCCATTCAGGATTACATGTTCTTTCTTCAAGGTTCGGTGTCTCTCATTCCCTGTGGCATTGTTTCGTTTCTATCTTCTATCTGTAAAGCACGGTGTATCTTCCTCACCACCTTTCCAGGGTATCTAGTCTTTTAATAAGGTTTGGTGTCGATCCTCTCTCTCACCCCCACTCCAGGCTTTTTTTTCTGTAAGGATCGGTGTGTCCACCCCCTCTCCCGATTTCCTATCCTTTTTCTTTAAACGTTCACCGTTTCCCCCCCCCCCCACCCCCCCAGTCTCATGTCCTCTTAATATAAAGTTCGGTTCTCTACATACCCCCCCCCCCTCCTCCCTCCACCCCCTGGGGTTCTTGTCCTGTTTATTTATGAATGGTCGCCTCTTTTTCGCGCCCCCAGTTTCGTGTGTCTTCCCACGAAGTCCGTGTCTCTTATCTCCTCTCCACAGTGTTTTTCGGGTTATCTTTCTACAAAGATGGTTCTCTCAAACACACACACCCAGCCCCTCCTCCTCTACCCCCCCCCCCTGATCCACAGGGTTTTGTCTCCTCTTTCTACTTTGTCCTGTATCTCTTTTCTCCCCCACAGAATTTTCCTGTCCTCTTTCAACAAGGTTCAGTGTTTCCTTCCCCAAGTTTCGTGCCCCCCCCCCCCCCCCCCCCCCCCCCCCCAAAAAAGGTGTTCTCTATCGGATTACTTTTTCCTGTACCGTTTGGTGCCTCTTCTCCCATCACATGGTTTTGTG
Organism: Conus betulinus; assembly: GCA_016801955.1. Lineage (NCBI taxonomy): Eukaryota > Metazoa > Mollusca > Gastropoda > Neogastropoda > Conidae > Conus > Conus betulinus. The sequence continues at coordinate 21,086 of JADBJO010005923.1, read as the reverse complement.
TCCTCTTTCAAATTAAGCTCGGTGTGTCGTTTCTCCTTCAAGGTTTTGTTTTATCTTTCAAATTAGGCTCGGTGTGTCGTTTCTCTTCAGGTTTTTGTTTTATCTTTCAATTTAGGCTCGGTGTGTCGTTTCTCTCCTTCAAGGTTTTGTTTTTATCTTTCAAATTAGGGTTCGGTGTGTCGTTTTCAAATTAGGCTCGGTGTGTCGTTTCTCCTTCAGGGTTTTGTGTTATCTTTCAAATTAGGCTCTCGGTGTGTCGTTTTTGTCTCTTCAAAGTTTCGTGTTTTTCTCCTTATTTAAGGCTCTGTGTTTCACGCACGCACCCCCACCTTCAGGGTTTCTGTCCTCTTTCTAGAATTAGTGTCACTTTTCTCTACAAGCAGTTTCGTGTTCTCTTTCTACAATGTTCAGTGGCTCTATTCCCCATCACAGGTTTTCGAGTCCAGTTTCTGTGAAGTTAGGTGCCTATCTGCCCCTTCCCCTTCAAAGGTTTTGTGTTTTTTTTTTTATAAGGTTCGGTGTCGTTTTATCCATGAACAGGGTTTTGTGTCTTCTTTAAAGGTTCAAGATCAGTTTCACTTTCCCCACCCCCCACCCAAAAAAGGGTTTTTGTATCCTCTTTCTGCAAGGTTCGGTGTCTTTTCCACTCCCATAG
>JADBJO010005923.1:2500-10738 GCA_016801955.1 Conus betulinus | reverse complement strand
TAAGCCGGATGGGTCGGTGGTGCGCCAGGTGCCCTGTGGATCTTCAGAGGGACCACCCATTCTTCTGTGAGAAATCGGGGTGTGACGGCAGACCAGAGGAAAGCCTGTCCAGGGCTACACAGCAAAGATGACAAGGTAACACAAGAAGACAATTAGCTTACCAAGTGAAGACAATTAGCTTACTCTAGAACAGTCATATTCTCATTAGGATCAAATGAAAAGAAGCTGAATGGTGTTTAATGTCGAAGTCACGCCAGGTTGACCAACACAGCAGTAAATACTGTACAGACACATGTGCATATTCCGGTCCGTTTTCTTCATAGCGACCTTTTTTTTTTTTCTTATGGTGTTGAAATGGAAAACGTGTACGTTTTGATAAGGAAGTTTGTGAAATGCTATAAATGTTGTTCACATGATATGTCTTGTTAACCGATTATTGTTCTATGACCAGAGAACAAGAGAAGAAAAACTTAATAAAAATCGGAACAGATTAGCTTAAGTAAGTAGATAAGATTTATTTACACACAAAGTCAAGTGTTAAAGAGAAATACCAGCACATCTGTCAACAGGAGCAAGACCTGCTTCACTGGCTGCGGAGAGGGTGACCAGGACACGGGACTGCAGCGGATCACAAGCTTCACCAGCGTATCGTCCACAGCAGTCTTCATACCACCTGGTTCTTTGGAGGGGCTTGGCGACTTTGTATGGTTTAATCGTCGCCCCGCCCCCCCTCCCTCAAGGACTCCGTGTCTCTTTCAGTCACAGGATTCATTCACTTGTTTACATATTTAGTGTCCCTTCATTCAGTGTGTTCAGTAGTTTCTTTATTTGACAGGTGGTTGTGTGCTCTTTCCCAAGGTTAGTGCCCCCTTCATTCACACCGGAGTGTCTCTTATTTCTCGAGGTTTGGTATTGTGCTTTCTACAGCGTCCTCCTTTAATATGAGCAGCATGTGTGCTCTGGGTTGTTATGTCGGTCTTCTGTGGAACAAGGATACATCACACGAGGTACCAGAGGGAGCATTTTCTGGAAGGGCGTGTGAAAAAGATGGACTCAAAGCTTTGCAGCGTGTCACATGATTCAGTGATCTGGAACATGGACGCATGTTTTCAGATAAACTGGGTCTGGCTGCAGTGCTGTTGAGGAATTTTTTTTTATCCTTCCGAAATGTTTCCTAGTGCGCACCTGGTACCTCCTGGCCTGAGTATCCATAAATCCACAAAAAGTCCGGGATTATAATCACGAGTCAACATGTGGATCTTTCCATTGCTATTAATGTCTTTATTTCATAGGGTGTCGTCCATCAAATAGTCAGCAATGTTCTCCGTTCATAGATTTAGTATCATTTAGCGTTCTTTCATGGTTGTTTTTGAGGGATTAGTGTGTGTTTTTTTTTCAAATGATTTTGTATCATTTTACAGGCTTTAGCATTCTTTCTGTTCGATGCGGTGTCTTGTTTTCGTAGGGTTTAGTGTCCTCCTCTCATAGAGCTTAATGTCCTCCTTTATACAGTTAAGTTTCCACTTTTTCTGTGGTTAGTGTCTTCTTTCCCTCGAATTTAGTATCTGTTCATATGGTTTTGGTGTTATCTTTTTATAGATCTTGGTGGTATAAGCTCCAAGCAGAAGGGACGTCCTCGAATCAACACAGCCGTGACGTCAGTGCCCCCGAACTACGCGAACGCTTCACCAGAGCCGTTGTCAAGGCCGTATAGGACTGCCCGACAGACTGCGCTTCATCACGGTGGAACCACATCCGCGATGCCACCCACCAGTCCGCCTCGAACACCTTTGGGGAAGAAAGTGAGGAAGAATAAAGCAGCCTGGTTCGAAGCAGGAGTCGTGGAGATGGAGCCTGCCATTGCTGCTAAGCGAGCTGCACTCCAAGATCACAAAGAGAGAGCCCTCAGAGTACACACACTAGCCGCACTCTGAAAAGCTGGCAGCAAAGCCCTGCAGATGGTCGGAAATCCGCCAGTGAGTACTGGCTAAACCTGTGAAAGGGTATTCGTATCTCCGCCGACTGCGGCAGCATCATCCGCGCCATGTGCTAAGGCATGAACAAAGCGTTCGGGCCCTAGCGCCATCAAGATCGTCCTTCTAAAATGTACATCCGGGGATCATCGACTGCAGCAAACAGATGGAGAGATAGGCGGAGCACTACCAGGAGCTGTACTGCAGGGAAAACCCAGCCACCCACACAGCCTTCGACCCCCCCCCCCCCCCCCCCCCCCCCCCCCCCCCCCCCCCCTCCCCCCCCCCCCCCCCCCCCCCCCCCCCGCCTGCCATGGAGGAGCTCGACGCCCCACCCATCATTGAGGAACTCGGCAAGGCATCGACACGCTAGCCTGTAGTAAAGGTCCGGGTAGCGACAGCATTACGCTAGAAATCGTCGAAGCCGGCAAGAAGAGTTCTGTTCTCAAGTCGCCTCTATGAGCTCTGCTGCAGTGTTGGGAGAAAGCGACTGTACCCCAGGACAAGCGCGATGCAAAAATCATCACGCTATACAAGAACAAAGGGAATAACAGCATCTGCACTATCGCGGAATATCCCTCCTCAGCATTGTTGGTAAAGCCTTCGCCCGCGTCGTCCTCAACAGGCTGCAGCCACTCGCCGAACGAGTGTACCCAGAGGCACAGAGCTGCGAGGCTGACGATCGACATGTTCTCCCTGAGGCAGCTACAAGAGATGTGCCGCGTGTAGAGACGACCCTTGTTCATCGCCTTCATCGACCTGACCAAGGCGTTTGACTCTGTCAGTAGGTCAGGCGTCCTTCACCCTACTACATCGGATTGGATGCCCACTCAAGCTCCTGAAGATGATCACGTCCTTCCATGACAAGATGAATGGCACTGTCCAGTACAATGGGTTCATCTGCGGACCGCTTCCCAATCAAGAACAGTGCCAAACAAGGGTGCGTGCTAGCTCCGACACTCTTCGGCTCTTCTTTTCCCTGCTGCTGCGCTACGCCTTCCGACACTCTGAACACGGCATCTTCCTCCACACTAGGAGTGACGGAAGCCTCTTCAACTTGGCACGCCTCCGAGTAAAGACGAAGGTGCCGAAAGTCCTCATCGGGAAGACGCTCTTCGCAGAATACACCGCCCTCACTGCCCACATCAAGGAATCGCTAAACGGCCCATCGCCTGTTTCGCTGATGCTTGCACCGACTTCGGCTTCTATCAGTTTGGGAAAAAAAAAAAAAAAAAAAACATCATGGATCAAGACGTCAGCAGTACTTCCTGCACCTCCATCGGCGATCACACCCTCCAAGTGGCCAACGACTTGGTTTTGCTGGACTCGACCATCTCCAGCAACCTCTATATGGACGCTGAGCTGAACATGCGGATCGGCAAGGCAGCAACAGTATGTGTAAGGGAGGTGGGTAGGGGGGTGGGGTTGGGAGGTGTGCGTCTGTGTATGTTCATGTATGTTTTGAGTTTGTTGTGTGTGTGTGTGTGTGTGCGCGCGCGTGCGTGCGTGCGTGCGTGGGAGAGCGTGTTTGCGCGTGCGTGAGTAGGTTTGTGCAGTGTGTATGCATATGTACAGTGGTGGCAAGCCATACATAGATACAGCTCTAGGAATGAACATATATAAGCAATGACCTGTGTAATTTGGAACTAATTTATGCACACACAAACGGGACAAATAGGCGAAACCAATGGATAAACATTAAACCAGTACCACAGCACAAACTGATGGCTACCTGGTGGTTCTTTTTATACTTTGTCTTCGTTTTTTTTTCATGGAAAAAGATATATCTCCAGTATCCGATGTTATACAAAGCCGTGTTTCTGAACTCTGTTATTTATTAATTACGCAATAAGTAAATTGATGTAACGCTTTCTCAGTTCTATGTGTTGATCGAAGATCAATTGTAATGCTATCAATTTTTCAGTTTTACGTGCTTTGCCCATGGACATTTTCCCTACTAATATGATATGGTTAATCGATTTTGTGTTCTGTTTACTTATATCATCTCTGCGGACACCAAAGTGTACGTCAGTTAAGGACAGTTTTAAGGATTTACCGATTCTCGAAATCAATATATTCTACATAATTCCAAAATTTGTTAACAGGAGGACAGTAGAAAAAGAAATGTTCGATAAAATCGATTTCATCTGTACAGTTCTCATACTTATTTCTTTCCGATACTTTCTTTTTTTTGCAAAAGAATATTAGTGGGGTAAATGTAGTGGTTTCTTTTCCATTGTAGTTCATTCAGCCTAACCTCTTTTGTAGATGTTCTTGGTATTAGCCATACGAGATCGTCTGTTTCAAAGTTAAGTTTTCTACGCCAAAAGTCTTTGCCATTTGCAGTTATGTAACTTGGATTCCTTCGCTCCAGTGACTTCTCTATCTCTTTTGGTTTTTTATTGAATAGATGAGCTTCGCAGTCAGCAGAGTAAACATTGTCAAGAGGGATATTGTTGTCATATATCCATTCCAGCCAAGATAATGGGAGGGCGTTTCGCAGTGCATTGTACTCTAAAATAGTATTTGCATTACGATACCCTAAAATTGTCTCTACTTCTGTAAGATTAAGCAATCTATTTTCATCAATGTGCACAATGTCTAACAAAATGTATCCCCTTTCCTTTCCATGCTTGAAAATATAACATATTGCCTTAGTGCCACCTCGGAATCTTACTCCAGTTTTCGTGTGTTGCAGAGAACAAGTTTCCCTGCCCATTGCAAATATATGCTGTTTTGAATATCCATAATGTTTACCATTTTTGAACCTCCTAAACTATAATCTGATTACATTACTTTCCTTTTAACTTTTTCAAATGCTTTCCGATTACTGTGTTTCTTTTGTCAAACAAATTTATATAACATCGTATTTATTCTCTGCAAGACTTCAGAGGGAATGCCAATTGACTGCATTACAAAAACTGGCTAATCAAAAAAGATTTAATTACTGGAATTTTGCCATGAATGCTGATGTCTCGTTTACTCCAGTTCTTTATTGATTTTTTTCTATGGTTTGAACCCTGCCCTTCCAGTTCTCTTCGATGTTCTTAGCCATTTTATCTTTCTCGAAATAAATTCCCAGTATTTTTATTCTTTCTACTATAGAAAAAGGCAAATTGTTTTCATTTATTCTCATACCCATTCTCATAGCTTTGGTCTTATTCATATTTAACTTAAGATCAGAAAATGTCTCGAATGCTTTCAGAATATTTAAGGATTCAATCATATCATTTTTGTTTTCCAAGAATAAGGTGGTATCATCAGCGAGAGAGTATTTTATCTTCTTTATGTACTGTTCGTTTGTATGGTTCCTTGTTGGCACTTGGATACCTGTTATTTGGCTTTTTCTGATCTTTGCTGCCAAGAGCTCCACAGCTAAAACGAACGCTAACGGGGAAAAGGGACAGCCCTGCCTTATACCACAAGTTAATCAAATGGCTCAGATAACCAACCTCCATGGTTGATGCAGCTTTGGTTACCATTTGCCCAAACTTGCACCCATCTCTGGAAATCGGTCCCAAATCCTAATACTTCGAGTACACGTAGAAGAATTTTTTTTATGGAATCAAAGGCTTTTTTTCATAATCTATAGCTAATAATTGCCCTGCCTTTCCAGTTTTATTTAAATAGTTGATGACATCATCGATGGTTCTGAAGCACTGTTGATATATTTCTTCCTTTTATGTAGCCAACTTGATCTCGTTGACTAAGTTATGGATGACTTTACCCAGTCTTTCTGAGAGTACCTTTGCCCAAAATTTTATAATCAGAATAAGTAAGAGTAATGGGTCTCCAGTTAAGTTTATCCCTATCCAAGTCTTTACCTTTGTGAAAAAGAGTTATAATACCCTGCCGTTGTGTAAATGAGAGGCTTCCTTTGTTAAAAGATTCAATATAGGAGTTGGTGACAACATTGCCTAATTTTGACCCCCAAAAACTTATAAAACTCGGTTGTTAAGCCATTGCTTCCTGGAGAGAAGCCATTTTTCATTTTCTTTAGAGTAGATGTTGTCTCTTCTAATGTCACTATACCTTCACATATTACTCTATCATTTTCTTCTAATTGTCTTAATTCTACATTGTCTATAAAAATGTCAGTATCTTCTTCTACATTTGCTGCTTCAGTATTCTGAGTATACAATCGTCTATAGAATGCCGTTTGTTCTTGCTCTATTTCTCTTTGATTTGTAGTAATGTTATCCGTTTCTTTACACAGTCTTGTAATATCCTATTTTTACTTCGTGTCTTTTCTAAACTACAAAAATATTTTGCATTCTTTTCTCCTTCCATCCATTTAAGCCTACATCTTACCTGAGCACCTGTGGTTTTGTAAGCCTGCGAAATCTCTAGGTTTTGTTTTACTTTCATAAATCTTTTATTAATATTTTCGTTTTCAGGATCCTTGGCAAGCTCTTTTTCTAGAAGTAACTGTGACTGCAACATTCGTGATCGTTTCTTTTTTCACACGCCAGATCTTTCCCAAAATCTATACCAACATTTCTTATTTCAACCTTACACATTTCCCATTTCTCTAAATCATTCAGAGTTTCGTTGTCTGAAAGAAATGTATCTAACATGTTATTCATTTTTCGTACAAACAAAACAATTTTAAGAAAACTATTATTGAATCTCCAGTATGCTGGTCCTCGAGTGAAATAAATCTCGCTCAGTTCAAGGACAACAGCCTTATGATTGGAATTGCTTGCAGTCCACCATCAAGGCCGGCATCAAGCAAACAGACCAGAGGAGAGAGGCCCAGTGGGAAGAAGAATGGAGGAGCCACTGACGGCAAAGAATCACATCGGCACCAGCAGACGCTCGTGGCCGAGACTTCACTTGCAGCAAATGCATCAGAGTCTGCCGCTCGATGATCGGGCTCTTCAGCCACAGCAGGCGGTGCAACTCCACAATTGACTGATCCACGGTGCAACACCATTGTCCCAAGACAGACGGATGCCATCATCGTGTGCAATAAGGTCTTCTCTTACTGGTTGGTATTCCTTTCTTTAGGGATTCATGGCCTTTTGTAGGGTTATTTTACCGTTTTATGTTTTAAAGTCTTCTTCCATCATTCTTCCACCAGGTTTAGTATCCCAGCTAATTTAGCGTTATCTTCTTCAAAGTGTTAGAGACAAACCTTTTTCTTAGGGTTAATGTAACTTGTTAGGGGTTTTTAGTTTTGGCCTTCATATACAGAATCTAGAGTATTTTTTTTTTTATATTAAATGCCTTTATTGGCTTTCAGTATCCCATTTAATTTTGCTGTTTATGAACTAAAGGCCTTGGTGTCTCCTTTCGTTGATATACTTTATTCTTTCTTATGGTTTGGTGACCCTCTTTCAGAATTTAAATCTAGGGCTTTTCTTTGGCAGGCAATAAAGAGTGACCGCTCTCCGAGGATTAGTATCAGCCTATCGGAGAACCATTGTACAACATCTTCCAGGACAGTTGCCATCCTCACCAAGAACATACACGTCTCGGGAAGGGAATCACATGACACCACCACCCAAGTGCTATAAAGTCATCCGACGATGACGTAAGTGCAAATTTGTACTTTGAAGCAGTTCTTATGCTGGTATTTATCTGGTAAGTTTTTGTTCCAAGGCAGGTAATAAATAGGCAGATAGGTAGCCAGATGGTTGTAGTTAGAATAATTTGATTTCAGGACTTCGTTGGGTTTTTTTTACTTTTTTTTTTTTTTTCAAATGTTTTTTTTTTGTAGACCCATCTCCCCCCCTTTGTTATGCGTTTGTGGAGTGAATCACCAGCTCTATCTCACCCATCCCTCCCTCCTTCCTTCATTCCTGCATTTCCCCCACACCATCTCTCCGTGCCTTACCGCCTTTTTCCTGCCCTTTTTTAACCGAATCTGACTAATCTGTTGCAGGGAAACTTGGCTGTCAGTTCTTTGGTAACTTCATGCCGAGGAAAATATTTTTTTACTCCACCGACAGAACATAAGGGACTTCAAACTCGTATTCTGGAACCATGGGAACAGAGAAAAGGGAGGGAGAGGGGGGGAGGGGATTTGTTAGAAAATTCTGATATTGATTTCAGTAACGGTGCAGAAATTAGATTTTTCATTGCGGGTGAGATGGAGAAATGAGGCATTATGGAAAATTATTCTAAACCATGCAAAAGCGGGATGCTAAACCTGATGAAAGGAGAGAGCGTGTAAAAATTCTTAATTGAATTAGGCGCATGCGCACACACACTTACACACACACACACACACACACACACACACACACACACACACACACAC
>JADBJO010005922.1:127188-144688 GCA_016801955.1 Conus betulinus | reverse complement strand
TATTGGTAGGAAGAAATTCTGGCAACTCTTGCAAATAATTCATAACACATTAAAGTACATGCTGTGATCTTCGTTAATGTGAAGCTTTAGATAAAGGGGGTGGGTTGGGGGAGGGGGTAGGGGCACACCAAAATTAAACCACCTATCAGTATCACCAAAGTAAGAATTGACCAGTTTATTAGTAAGATCAATGCAGTGACTCCCACCACCTACCCCCCACCTCTTCGCAGAACTCACTTGCCTTTCTCTTATGGCAGACTATGATGGCTAAATCAACCTTGTTAGAAATACTGAAAACATCAGGAGTCTGACTTTGGGTTTTCCAGGGCAAGATGTAGGACACACACTTAAGTTGGTGTTAGACATTTGTGTAAGCATTATTGCAGCTTCACATCAGCTAATTTCAACATGGAAAGTGAAATGTTTCAAAAGGACTCGTGAATGGAGAGAAAAAATATGAATTGAAAAGTTAAAATAAAGACCCCCACTCACCCACCACACACACACACACACACACACACACACACACACACACACACACACACACACACACAGACAGAGGCACAGAACTCTTTACTTGGTAAAAGAAGCATCCAGCAGGTCCATAAGTGTTTATGATTGTTTTCCTGATTCTTACTTTCCTTTCCCCTAGATGTTATACAATGAATGGAAAGATGCATAATGTTGCTTGGGTTGACACAAAGTGACGAATATAGCTTAGGCTTTCTTTTTCCCATGCTCTAGGTCACCATGCACCGTATGTGTCTCCTGCATCTTCCAGTCATCTCCTGTTCAAAGTTCATGAAACGTACACTAAAAACTTTTGTGCAAATGCAATGAAGATCTATGTTTTTATGACGAAAGACTGAAAAAAAAGAAAAAAATCTGAAGAGCACAGTTTCACAGGGTGTAATAAATCATAGATGTACACACAAAGGGTTTTTTCTTTTTGTTATAATGGTATTACCCCATTTATATTTTCATACGTTCTGAACATTTCTATTATCATTTTTTGCAAAATGTATGAATGAAATGGTAGAAGGATGGGTGTACAGATTGATCAGGGTTCGTACAGTCCTTAAAAGTCCTTTATTTTGAGGGCATACTTTTTAAGGCCTTAAAAGTCCTTAAAAATCAGGCTTTTGCTGAAAGGTCTTTAAAAAGTCCTTAAATTTTGTCACTTCCTATGATTTGAATAAAGTCTATGTAAAATCCCAAGTTTGTTTTAAAAAGAAAAAGGCTTGAAATTGAATTGAAAAAAAAGGAAGTCGGAGTTAAGATCGACGATCTCACAGATTCTTCCGTCTGCTATAGGCCACAACACCAGAGTTACTGGCCTTCATAGTGCATGCGCTTATGTGAATGAATGTTCCATTTTGAAATTGAGAAGTCAGCATGCCATGGAAGTGTTTGTTTATCATGGTTTGGCTGGGAAAAGATGAGTACAAAGAGTGGCTGCAGGCAGACCCAAGTGGAAACAGAAGCAAGGCCTTTTGCCGCATTTGTGAGAAGATCATAGACATTAGTACGATGGGAGAATCGGCTGTAAATAGCCATAGAAAAGGAACAGATCACTGCGACCTGATGAAGACTTCATATCCTGCAGTTCGTGTTTCGAGGTTTTTTTTTTTTTTTTCTTAGTTCTACAACGAGCGACCAACCCATCACTTTTATAGCAGTTCACCGTCCTGCAGTTCATCAACCAACAGAACTTCTCCAACTCAGATGTCAGTGAACAGCCTGAGCCGTATTAAAACAGTGGCAATGAAATCAGAAATACTGAGGACTTTAAAAGTAGTGACAAGTCATTACAGCCTTTCATTTGTGTGAAAGCAGTTCAAATCTGTTCCAGCGAATATTCTTGGACTGTGCAGACTTTGCCAAACAGTTTCAGTGTGGAGAAAGAAAAACTTGCATCCTCTCAGTGTTTGATGTTTATGTCCCCAGAGTTGTGGTATGTAGAGTTTTAGTTATGGAGGCATTTTACCCTCAGTGACTTCAAACAAACATGTATGACAAGAATTCAAATTCTTATGGAAGTCAGGCAAACAAACATTTTTTGTGAACTGCAAGATTGGAGAATCTGCTGTGTACAGTGAACATTTTCAAACATATTTGTCTATGATCACAAGAAGTGAGAATCCCTACTTTGCTCTGCTGTAGTGTAACAAACAAAACATTTGTATTTATACTTGTATTAACAATAACGGCTGAGATTCCTAAAATCTATACTCACAGAGGATCCATGATGTGAGTATTGAAGAGTAACAGCAAATGATTTGATTTGTGTCTGCATTTCATTATGATTTTTCTTAAAAATATCCGTGCAGTAAGTCCTTAAATTGAAAAAAAAAGGTGCTTCAAAAGTCCTTAAAAAGTCCTCAATTTTTTTTGTATGGAAATCTGTATGAACCCTGTGATGATGCATTGCAGTTAATTTGTGTTGAAAATGTAAACTTTTAAATTTATTCTATTTTCATTTCATTTTCATTTCTTAATTTGCTAGCTTTAGTACGAGAAAAAAAATGTTTCTCTAAGGTCTGTTGCTCGCTGACTCTTGTGCTGATGCTCGCTCTCCCCCCCTCCCTCCCTCCCTCTCTCTCTCTCTCTCTCTCTCTCTCTCTCTCTCTCTCTCTCTCTCTCTCTCTCTCTTTGTAAGTAAAATAGATGGATATATGGATGTATAGATACCAAGTTGCCAGAAAAGTTTAGGATCTTGTTGCCAGAAAAGTTTTAGGATCTCATTGGCAGAAAAGTTTCAGGATCTGATTGCACATCATATGGTGAATTTCAAGATTGGTAGACTAGATGGAATGGTCATAATCACAGTTTATAGAATTGGTGGGTTGGACTCAGGCTCACTTCAAGATTGGGGACCCTTCTGTATTTGTGCTCATTGTTTGAGTCATTGTAGCCTGATGAGGGAGGTAATTTTCATGTGATCTTCAACAGCTTTATTTTCTTTGATGAACTAGCAGGCAAAAAGTCGTTTACCAGTAAACCAAGGTAGATTGCTGCATTTCTGAATATGTAGATGAAACTTTTTGAAAGGTGATACAGTTGACATGGGATATGAAGATACAAAATTCATATTGAGTTGGAAATGAATATATTATATTGAATATATTATATATATAATATATATATATATATATATATATTATATATATATATTACCATAATGTAGTTCTGATACTGCAGAGAAAGATATGTGGCGCAAGATAGATTGGTCTGACTCAGTGACTGTTATTTTTTATATGAGACAAATATGAGAAGTGAAATGTAGTAAATCAACAGAAATGAGCCAGAAATCTTCCAAGATACATTTAGTGTATTGAAATAACTATGAAAAATGGTATCCAAAAGAATTGTCAGATGGAAAAAAAAGGACTGGTCACACAGAGTTTGTGAGGCTCTTGTTTTTTGGCTGAACAACGATTTAACAGTAAATGAGTAAGTAAGTTAAGAGAACAGAGGTGACGCTTTACTTACTGTTACAGCTCATAACAATACAGCCAAACATCAGCAGTATTGTTCTCCTTGACCTGAGGCATGCATTTTCAACTGAAATGATTTCATACAGTGAGACCCTTTGTGTGAGTTTTGCACAATTTGAAACACTTAAAAAAAAAAAAAAATTTACAGCCTTTCAGATTGATATTTTTCTTGTCTATCATCTGTATGATATACTCCTGTTATATGAAACTGGAAATCAGAAAGAAAGGTTTTTTTTTTCAGACTAAAGCTACCAAACGCCAGGCCAAGCCACAGTCTGGAAAGGGCAAGAAGAAGAAGAGCACCCTTCGGTTCATGATTGACTGCACACACCCTGTTGAGGATGGCATCATGGACGTGGCCAACTTTGTAAGCTGTCATATTTGCAAAATGTTTGACATTTCAGATTTCTCACTTTTTTTTTTCTTTGCATTTTCTTTTTTCTTTTTTTTTTTTCTTTTTTTTTTAAGCTGGATGTCTTTCAAATATAGAAAGTAGTGTGGCAAAGATTGTGAGAAGGATTGAGGATTAAAGAAAGAGTCTGTGTGATTCTGAATTATGACTTTAATTTGTTGCAAATGCCGACAAGTGAAAATTAAGGGGTAAAAAGGCTGTATATAATCAGTTCATTTGACAGAATGTACAGGTTTTGTGTTTTTTTTTTTTAAGATTCGGGAAAAATAAGCCAGACAGATAAGATGAACAGCTTTCAGAAAACTGATAGGGCACTTGTAAGGTTTGCGACATAGGCAGGTTTTGGCAGCCCTCTCCCTAGTTGACCTGAGTCTGCAGTTTTTACAAGATAGCCAGGTTTTGATGGTCTTCTTCCAAGTTAACTGGAGCCCCCATTTTCAATTCAAGTGCAGAGTCATCAGCAGGTCAATATTGAATTTGGAGGAGGGGTGGGTGAGGGGGGGGGTGGGTGGAGTCAACAAATTCTAAAACTGTTAATTATGGTGAAGTAATATCCATATCCAGGTATGCAAATTTAATAAAGCAACAGTGAACTTGGATTTTAGCTTATGGAGGTGATAGCCCTTAATGGTCCTTTGCAGTTGGCTGGATTATGAGCAACATGAATTAAATTGAAAAGTATTTTATTCTTCATGTCTATCTGTTGCTTTGAAATGAAATGCTTGGTCCACCACACCATTAGTAGTGGCGTAAGCTTTGTTGCCCAGTTTTTACGAAATGCATGATATGATAAATATCATGAGTTGAGTCTTTAGCAGTAAGGATCTTTTATGCAGCTTAGTGTAAGAGCTTCAAGTCTGCATATTCAATTTTCTAACAGAGCTTTACTGACTAGGGTTCTCTTCCCTAGTTCGATTAGGGTCACCTTCCCTAATCATGCGTGTGGCCACGCAATGCCTCTTTTGACAGGAAAAGTACCTGCACGAGCGCATCAAGGTGGAGGGCAAGACCAATAACTTCGGCAACGTTGTGTCTCTTGAACGCAACAAAAACAAGATCACGCTCACTTCAGATATTCCGTTCTCAAAGAGGTAAGTTTATTCTGTCTAGCTCGTAACAAGATTTCCCAAGGTCATCAGGCAGGCACATTTAGAGATAGGGGCAGAAAAGTGCAATAGTGGGCTGTTCAGTATGAGAAATGTGTATAGTGGAATGGTGGTTTGGCTGCTCTTTGCCGGTTTTGATCCGCTGGGCAGTATACAACAGTGGATCAGTTTACCCCCACATTTTTGGTGAAACCTTTACATGGTTATACAGAAAATTACACTTCATATTCCAGAGAACAATGTAAGGTATATGATTTTATTCGATCAGCTTGATGTAGACGTACTATCAAAAGACTTTGTCATCTCTTGATGTAGTATTTTTGTGATATTAAAATCAAAACTCTCATAAAATGACCAAATCGTTCAATATATACACGGTTATGAATTTAATGTGGTATACTTCTAAAATGTTCACACTTTTTTTTTCATGCTACTTATAAATTGCAGCAAATTAAAAGATAATAGATTACCAAGTTTAAAAACAAAACAAAAAGAAATATATCCAGTTGCAAAGTGAAACGACTGCAGGCAGAAATCTAAACAAATCTTAAATAAATGTCAGCGAAGCGCCCAGAGAAACGTGGACAAACGAGTCGCAAGACAAAACAAAAAAAGAAATATGTGAATGTAAATACACTGGGAACAGCTAGATGATTTTCCCTGCAAAATGATATTCCGTTTCTTACATGAACATATTCAATTTCAGATCCTTCATCTGTTACAAGTGTCTTTGCCTCTTATTTAGGGGAAGAGTGAAACTCAACTGTCTTCAAATGAAACTGTTAGAAGATCATATTGTATTCAGTCTACGAAAAGAAATGCAATTAGTAAAGAGGTGAATTAGCAATTAGTAAAGAGGTGAATTAACCATTTGTCCAAATATCTTGGTGCAAAACTTGAAATGCAGAATTGTTTTTATAAAGACCCAGTGGGTAAGGGTTACTGCATGTAAGAAATAGCAAAGCATCACCTGATGTCTTGATGTTTGACCCTGAATCTATCAGTATGAAAACACTGTGTGAAATAAGAATTGCCAAAAAAAAAAAAAAAAGAAAGAAAAAAAGAGAAAGAGAAAAAAAGAGAATGAAAGAAAGAAACAAAACAAAACACCAAGAACTACACACGTGCACAGTGGACACTACCAAGCTGCTGTTTTTTTCAATAGTCAGTATGTTATAGTGTCGATTCTGTCTTGTTTTTTTTTTTATGCACATTCCCACACAACACATGTATGAGATTCCAACCCAGCAGTCATTAGTCACTGTTTTTGAAACCATGTGGTTCAAGGTCATTGTCTTTATAACTCTCGTCACTTCTGACTGCAGTTGAGTTTTTTGGTGTCATTGTCAGTTAGTTGTTTTTTTAAACTGTTATTAACCAGGGATTTGTTAGTTATGGATATATTCTTAATGTCAGAAAGAAAGTAGTGCCCCATAAAACCACCCCTCTCTCTTCTCGCTTCCACTCCCCTCCCATCCCCCCCCCCAGAGAGAAACTTAAAAGTATACCTACCTATATGTGCAGACTGTTTACCCTTACTCTTTGCCGTAATTTTTTACAGAAAAATCAAAATTATGGGAATTAACCCCCCCCCCCCCCCCCCCCCAAGGAAAAAAAAAAAAAAAAAAAAAAAAAAAAAAAAAAAATCAAAGAAATAAAATTGTGAAATGCGAAGTTTCGTTTGCTACCGTTTCGATCAAAAGCAGTAAAAAGGCATTTCCCAGTGTGCCTTGCAGCTTTACCTTGTCAAAGATGGCGACGAAGCAGACTTATGAGTCATTGGCTGGCTCTTCCAAATCTTCAAAAGTTGCACAAGTATTGCGATTATGAAGATTACAGTTTTTTTTGTTTTTTTTTTTTCAAATACAGTTTTTTCCCCAAGGTATTACAGGTACACGAACTTTTTGGGTAAACGGGTCTGGTATGCGCATGATGCTTGGCGAGAACACAGTCGCTACCCGTTATTTTTTCTTTACGCATCTGTGTACTCGAACTCTGATATAACAGCAACAGAATAGATTATGGATGGATGGATTATTATTATCTGAATTATGGAGGGCCAATCAGGGATAGTGTGACATGTTAATTGTTATGAGGGCAGAAAAGGACTTCAGGGAAGGAAAGGATGGCATGTATAGTTTCCCTTGGATTGAAGTCCACATTTCAGTGAAATCCTGGATTGGCTGGCAATTTTTCAGTGGGTTGCTAAAGTTTTAACTTTGCGCATCATCATTGGGTCAGAGTGAAAGCTTTTTCTTCTTTTTAAAAAAAAAAAAAAAAATTAAAATTGTAAATGGTTTTTGGTTTGTAATGTGAGACAGGCCTCCCCATATGCGTTGCACTGACCTGTTTATCAAATGCTAATTGGTTGTATTTGAATGCAGTTCAAACAGTGAGTGTGCTTGTATTCCCAACTTCAGAAAGACACAGAGATGGACTGGTGTTTTGCTTATTTTTTTTTCTTTCCCTCTCTCTTTTTTCCAACCAGTTTTTGGTCTCCAGCCATAATGTGCCAAGGGAAACAACTCTTGGTGATATTGGAATCCTTGGGGGTGAAAGAGGTCTGAAATATTTTCCAAGAGCACCATATTCTCATCAGTTGTATTCTGCTCTGCATCCTGATCAGAAATGAAATTATCATACAGATGATGATGAGATTGAAGCTTAGAATGTCCCAGAAGTATCTGGATGTAAAAGAAAACAGCATTTCTGAGGCTGTATATGAGAAATGGCAACTTCTAAAGCAGGTTACCTGCAGCCTTTCTTTTGTTCTCTGCAGTGACTGCACATTTTGCAAAATGGAATTTTCATGTGTGTTTGGATGATGATTATGAACAAAATGTCAGATCACCAAGGGTGATGAAAATGCTAGCCTGCTAGCTAAATGTTGTGGGAAAATCTGTTAATACCGAAACTTGGGTAGCAAAGTTCTCCCCCCTCCTTCACCTGGATTCCACCTTTCCACTCCACGTCCTCTCTCTCTCCCCAACGTATCAAACAGAGAGAACTCTACACCCTCTTGGACCTTCTGCTGTTCCACAAAGAGAGCAAGTGCCTGCTGTCTTCCAGTAATTCAGCTTTTTAAGTGGTGGTGGTGGTGACTGCAAATGCTCCTGCTCTGCAGTGCATAAATAAAACATTTGACTACAAGAGTGTAGGCTTGGCACTGAGCTTTTTCTCTGAAGGGGGGACGGGGTTGGCTACTTAATAAAACAAAAAGTGTCTTTGATACCCCTTAAAATCCACAAAACGGAAGGATAGATCTGTATGTTGAATAAGGATGTGAAACAAAAAAAGATTGAATGCTGAATTTTCTTTTCATTTAAAGCAAGTGTGGTTGCATGTGAGAAATCTGATTTAATCCTAGAATGAATTTACTTTATGGAATACTGTCAAGCAGTATTGAGGGCAGACAGGTTTGATCACAAGATGAAGCAAACAAGAATGCAAGAATAGTAAGTTTCAACATCGACTTATGCTTCAAAGCATACTTAAATGCAGGTGTGATATGCTTTCAGCCATGCAAAGTTGAAGGCAAGTAGTTTCAGAATACACCAATCTAAGTGTTGCTTGGGTCTTTATCTGAAAAATGCACAGTGCTGTTCATGTATGCTTTATCCTTATTTCAGTGACGAAGCAGAAATGATGTTTGGTGTGCCGGTACCTACTGGTGAACTGTCCTTTGTGCAACATCTACATTGCTTGTTCACAGTTGGTGGACTTCTGTGTGGAAGTGCTTTCTTTGTCTGATTTTTATCGCAGCCCATGTTTATGGTTGTTGGTTTGCCCTGTGCACAGGTATCTCAAGTACCTGACCAAGAAGTACCTGAAGAAGAACAACCTGCGTGATTGGCTGCGTGTGGTGGCCAGCTCCAAGGAGGCCTTTGAACTGCGTTACTTCCAGATCAACCAGGACGAAGAGGAAGAAGAGGGAGAAGATTAAAAAAAAAAAAACAAACAAACAAACAGACCTTGTGCTGCAGGGCAGAGTTCACTGGGGGCTGAAAAAAAGAATAATAAAGAGGTTTCACAGTGATGCTGGTCTTCCCCATGTTTCTGTTTAAAGGTGTGTGTGTGTGTGGTGGCGACTTGAGAGACAAAGCAAGACATCTTAATCTTCACTGTGTTTCCTGCATACGCAGAATCCAGACTGACAAAAATCTTTATTGCACTGCACCCGTAAGAACTATTCTCATGGAATTTAACGTATCTTTCAATGATGTAGTTCAAATGTGTCGTTTGATGCAGGCCCTGGGGGACCCACTCTTTAGTGTGGTAGTTTATTACAATAGTGGCGCATCCAAGTATGGGTCCTGGTGGATATGCATTGCAAGGTAAAGTGTAAACTCGCAATGGCTCTGAGTATGGGTCTTGTACCTCCTGCATGATCTGAAGAGGAGTTGAAACTCACAATGAAACCTATCTAAACTAGGGGTACTGGGGAACCTGCATTGTCCCAGAGTGTGGCGATGAGAGAGGTACTTCTGCTGGAGGTTAAAGAAAACATGACAAAGAAGCTGAAATGCAGTATTACTCGTTTTTTTTTTTTTCCCAGTGACATTTCTTCAGCTACCAAATGTATGGGTTTTTTTTTTTTTTCAACTCTTAAATGTGCTTAAATCAACCCACTGAAACTCCTGGTACCTTATAGAAAAAAAATGCTAGTCTTTATTGGAGTATGTTGTTATTGTGCTGTCTCATCTTCCGCTTCAGTGGCATTACCCCCCACATCGTTTGTTCTGGCTTACCATTCACAGCCACACCAGCCGGTCAGGTATTGGCACAGGCAAGTCACAGGGAGCAAGCAGTTGGTGTCGTCAAGACAACCACCAGCCGAGACGATACGCTGTTGTCAAGTGGCTTCTGATCCGACATGTGCAGGACACCACCACCTTATTAAGCCCCTTTGAAACAGTAATTACATCGTTGTGGAGCCAGTGTGAGCGAGCGTTTCCCTCTAAAGGGTGCCACCATGTCTGTCTAACGGCATTTGCCATAATTTGCCAGTATTGGCAACCTTGAGATGAACTCGCCAAGGGCTCGGATACCAAGAGGAAATCAAATTTAAGGTCACCATGAAAGCAGGGCATGAAGGGGCAGAGAATTTGAGACCTTTTATGCTGATGGACAAACACAATGAAGGTGATGCCATGTTGATGGAGTTCCTTTTTGGTCTGAGGCAGCATGATAAGGCAGAAATGTTTGCTTTTGTAATATATCTTGGTGTCAACCAGGCCGGAGAGAAGCAGACACCTGCAGTGGTGGCTTGAAGATTTTTAGGAAAGATCCTAGAGAGGTGTTCACAAATTAGTGATGAAAGCTTGCCTGTGTGGTTCCAGTCTTCCTCCTTGACACGTACCAAACTCTACTTTTGAGTAGGAGTTGGAGCAAGAGAGAAAAAAAGACAAAAAAAAACAACAACAAACAAACGGATAACTCTGATGGGAATGGAACCCCTGGACTTCCCAGTCCAGAATCTGCGGTGTTAACATGTGGGTCATGATGGCTGGTAATTTGCCCCATCTGTTAGTGTATGCAGTTGGTGTTCACAGTAGTTTCCATGTTAACATTTATGACAGACCATGTTTGTCAATCTCTTAATTATGGAATTGTCAGTAGTAAAGGGAGACAATCGAGAACCGCACTTTTTTTATAGGTGAGCTCAATGCTGACCGCCACTTTCAAGCTGTCTGGCAAACAGTTGGTGAAGTTTTGAATATGTGCAGATTTGTCTGCACAGCTGACAGCTTTCCAAGCTGTCAATTCAGTGACACCGGGGTCACTAAATTGTTCACAGTTACGTTAAATGAGCAATCCCAGTCGCTTTCACTCATGACCACACTTGTTCAGCAAATGCCTCCACTTTTGCTGGAGCAGTGGTCATTGAGACTGAAAAATTCCCCCGAACAATCCTACTGGGGATGAAGTGGACACTCTACTAGCTAGAAAGTAGTTAACAGCCATGATGGACATGAGAACTATAATATGTTTAATCAATGACACAAGGACAGAAGAATTGATTCCGCTGTCGTATTGGAGACCATTTGTGGTAACCTTGAGCCATATGTGCTTGAGCTTGAAAATGTAACATAGGTCGATATGTATATAGTTTATTTGAAAAAAATTGAAAGAAAGACTGTTGCCCACTGCCACCTAGGTAGTTGCCCTCTTGCTCACATTTGTCCATCTGTTGCAGGATTACGTAAAAACTTATGCAAATGATTTTAACAAAACACACAAAGGAACTCGCTTGAGTTTTGGTTGGGATCCATATCAAGGGACATGTGCAGGGACTGTTTAGCAGCAACATTATCGCAAATTTTGTTCTGGTCATAAACTGTGAAGTTATTATTTACACATTGATCATTTTTCATAAAAGAATACATTTTCATGATTTTTTTTTTCACTCATGAACTGACTGTCTCGTAGCAGTTGAAAAAAAAAAAAAAAAAAAAAAAAAAAAAAAAAAAAATTAAGCCTTGCTACAGACATTTTTTTTTTCTTATGTTGGAGTAAACGTTTTTTCTTTTTTTTATATTGATGCAGATTCCAATCAGAGATGGGGGAGGGGATCTAGGATCCAGCATCTCTTTAATCTGACCTAGCAGAGGTCTTTGCTCTACGGATGGACTTTTTAGGTACTTATGCAATGTAAATTCAGTTTGTCCCCAGTGAAATGTTTTGTAAACACGTGTATTTGCATTTGATTCCTGTGTTTGCAGTTGACTACATTTTCTACCATGGCATGAAAGTGCATGCTGTCATCTTTATTGAATATCCAAGTTCCAAATTTGCCCCGCTTTTTTTTTTTTTTTTTTTTTTTTTGTATGGGAGACAAACTGAATATATAATGCTGCTGAAGCTGACTGTTCCCCATTGCATCCAGGAAGTAGATGAAATGAAAGGAACTTTTCTTTGCTGGCTTCGCATTCATTCAATTTGAATGATCATGTTAAAAAGTGCTTGCTGATCCCAAAAATTGTGACAACACGAGGTTGAAATCTTCACAGATGATTTTTGTATAGTTTAGATATGGTCATGACTTAAATCTTTCTGATTTGATCCAGTGAAAAGGAGCAAATGGCAGACACTGAGTTTTTGTTTTTTTTTTGTTGTGTTGCTGTAGGCCTTTTTGCAGAGCAGGAAACAAAACGGGGACGTACAGATTATTGCTCAGATATCTAGATGTGTTTTTCTATTTGAGCTTGCGATATGAAGCTTTCAAGTTGTGAAGTAAGGTTAAAAAACCACAACAACAACAACAAACCCAACAACCTGTTTTTGATAGATTTTGGATCAGAAATGGCTTACATTATACCATTTACCACATGCGGAAATATAAACATAAAACATTATAATGCTTACACACACACATTAAACAGTTACTTGTCCCAAGTCTCCACGTAAGAAAATTACATTAATCTTTACCGGATGACATTTTCGAGTGCATAGACCCGATCGTGCGGGTCGCCCAAGACCCACACATTTTGTAGAGGCTTTTCCTATATTGCTTATCCCCCCGTCAGATTGTGTGGGTCTTAAAAGACCTACGCCTGATAAAGGGTGGTTTGGCAACTTATTTTTCACCTGATGGCGTGGGGTCATGTGTGACCCATTAAAATGTATAGGTTCTGGGAGAACTGTGACTAATTACACTGATAATTGATCTTGCCCATACATGAAATTTCTGTGACCAACGGCTATCAAGATTGTGGAGGAAGTCCTAAGATTTCGTGAGCATAGCTCTATCTGTTCAAAAGATATGATGTTTTTATTGAGTCACTGGGTTATGGAAGACCCAGGAAGCACGGTAAGGTTTAAGGCCTTCAAACAAAACCAGGAAGATTTGATGTCATGACATCACGGCATGGGTCCTTGGCATTGTAAGCACAGACAGCAAAATGAGAGTACTTCAGTGATTCTACTTGGGTTACTATTACTTAAATGGACCAATTTAACCACAGTGCATTCCTTGATATTCACATAAACCTGTTCATGAAATCACATTAGTGAGTAAATGTATCAGTTTACTTTTGATTTATCCGAGATGTGCTGCAGACAGTTTAGATTTGCGAAGAAGTTAGGACAAAATGTGCGTTTTATCTACAGAATTATTTACACTGAATACACTTTGATGTTTCAGGGGTAAAGAACCTTTTCAGACTGGTAAACAGTTTGTTACTAATTGCTCTGCTTAATTGGCTTGAACTAAATAATTTGTCTGATTTGGGAGGGTTTTAAAGAGAGAAAAAAAGAGAGAGAGAGAGAGAGATAAACGTGACTATTTGAAACCAAGGCGGGTAGACAGGCCTGACCATCTACAAAAGAACAAAAGTGCAGGCCTCCAGTGAGTCGCCAACCTATCTAGGAGTCACCTTTGACTCTAGAATGACCTGGAAACGACAGATAACAACTGAACAGCAAGAGCCAGGCTGTGCCTGGCATCGATAAAAAAAAAAAAAAAAAAAAAAAAAAAAAAAATTATTGAGAATATATTGGAGTGCAGACCACACCATTCAGATGAAGCTGTACTTTCGACGAGTAAGACCTCTCTATGAATGTGGAGTATGGGGAACAGCATCCAAAACTAAGAATTCAGAATTGGGCATCCCAGATCATTACAGGTGCACTCGAGTCAGCCTGATCTAAGCCATGGATACTCTTAACAGGACTTCAGAGCCTCGAAAGCAGACGAGATACTGAAGTCCTTATCTAAACTGCTAAATATAAGAGGATAAAAAATGCCCCATGCACAAAAGAACGTCAGAGCCTACCAAGTGCAGACTGAAGCGCTGCAGCTTTGTGCTCAACACATGCAAACTTGAAGAACAGGATCCTGTACTTTTGCAACAAGAGAACACAGACAGTTGCATCACACAGTTCACTACCATCATGGAAAAGAAATCGATTTCCAGAAATCAGAGTCACCGTTCCTGGCATTCTAACAAAGGGCACACTGTCAGAACTGGAGAGGAAAGCAGTAACCCTTGACTATATAGAGTAAACATACCCCAAAGAGTTCTGGACACATTCATATACAGATGGCTGTGCAGAAGAGACCACCAGACAGGGAGGTGGGAGGAATTTTCTTGAAGCTGATGGATGGAACTCCTTTCCAACAAGTCATCCCGACTAGCAAGTTCTCTACAAATTTCAAGGCTAAGGCAGATGCACTTCAATCAGCAATCAGAACGCTGTATGAGAATAGATGGGCCATACATACTGGAGTCGCCAATCTTCTGCGATGCTTTAGCAGTAAAAATCCTCGAAACAAGGAACTGAACTCCCTTGTCTCAAACCTGGCATTTTGCAGCAGTCCACTGAGAACACCGTCATCCAGTGGATACCCTCACACTGCAGTATTAATGGCGAAGAGGAGGCTGACCAATTGGCAAAGGAAGGAGGACAGCAGCCCCAACTGGAGCAGGAAGTCTCCTTTGCAGAAATCAAAAGTATTACCGAGGAAAAGCAAAAAAAAGACAGTTTGAGCTGCACCCAGATCTCAACAAGAATGATACATACTACGTGCTGCCCAGATCAGACCAAGTGAGCATTGTGAGACGGAGGACAGAGCACTCCAGACTGAGACATTACATGTTCATAAAATTCCACATTGGCGAGTCTTCAAGTTGCTCATGCGGTCCAGCCCCAATGACAGTGGAATACTTCCTGCATGATTGTCCTATACATAAAAAGCTAAGAGCAGAAACCTGGCCTGCCAACATACTGATGAGGGAAAAGCTTTATGGATCACTGGAGGGCCTCCGCCACACAGCGGCCTTCGTCAGCGCCTCTGGGGTTCCTGTCTGAATGAACGAAGAAGAAAAAATCATCCATAGGTCCGATCCGTCTTCAGTGATGATGTCTAAATGCAATACCAGTATGTATCCTGCATCTTCAATGAAGATCTAAATGTGATTTGGCATTACACACAACACAACAACACACACACAACACAACACACACACACACACACACACACACACACACACACACACAAAGATATATACATAAGAAACTAATAAATTCAAAGGATAAGTAACCGAGCATTATTTTCTACTTTTCATCAGAAAATTTAGCTTGTTTTGCTGTTTCATGATTTTCTTTTGCTTCTTAGGTGACACCTTTGGTTGATTTTTCGAAAACTCAACAAACATACTATGGTATTGCACACCAGCCTTTTTCTGGGATAGCATTCTGCTTAAAACCTAAAAGGCAAAGGAGTCAAGTGACTCCTTTCCGAGGTCATTGAAGAGAAACAATCGGGTTTCGAAATAAACGGTATCTGACCAGGAGTTATGATATGTTAGTGAGTATCCTCCCCTTTGGAGATCGTCTCTCTTTCCCATGGAGACTATAAACTTGCTGAAGACTCATTATGAGAAGCATTTATTATTCCCCATTCACCCACACAAGCACATACTGTTAGTTAGGCAGAATAATCTACCACTGCAGATATGAATGCTTATCTCCCCCTATTTCTTCAATCTAAGACATGAGAGCAAGCTTTGTTTATGATTGAATACACACCCACGTGTGTGTGTGTGTGTGTGTGTGTGTGTGTGTTTTTTCAGTGCATACATGTAAATACAGAACCTCATCTGAAGCACTAGGCAGGGTTAGAAGAGGGCCGTGTCTGCACGCACGTGATCTCCAAAGGCAGCAAAATCAATCTTCGACCTTACTGTCTGGAGCAGGGAATCTGAGGAAACCCAGGAACTCTTGATCATGAGAACAATGCATAAACCACTATGCCAACCTTGCCCCATGTGGGTACAAAAGTAGCATTATCCCCAGTCCCCCTGACGTGCACACGCACATAGGCCACATGGTTTTTGAGCGCACGTCGAACGGCACAAACGCATGGTGAAGTGGGAAACGGGAGGTCCACAATCTGTCCGGCGAGTCCTTGAACGTTTATGACCCGTAACAGCCCTGCAAAGCAGTGTTGCCGTGACGGCGGGCAGAACTTGTCAAGCGACAAGACATTTTCCACCCTCTGCATTCAGAATACCCACGCTGTGTGTGTGTGTGTGTGAGTGTGAGTGTGTAAAAACTCTCCTCTATTATTAGCGCTGTGGTTTTTCCTGTAAATAAATCTAGAAGTCTTTTCTCAAGAACGATGACACGGGAGAGAAAGGATGGCTGACCTCACAGCACCCCTCTTTTTTTTTGTGTTTTCCTTTTTTCTTTTCTATGCTTTTTTTCTTTCTTTGTTTTCTTTGCTGCTTTCTTTCTTTGTCATTAAACTTAGTACACATCTACGCAAAGATATTGTGTATGACAATTCTGCTGACAGTATGAGTATTATGACTATTATTGTTTCTTGACTATTTGGCCACAATTTTTTTTTTAAAAATCTAGTCTTTTAGTATAAGCACATACAAAGGTTTGAATGTTTAATTCTTGACATTTCGTACTTGTGATATCTGTAATATTTCATCTCGCTTGCAGTCCTGATGGGGCCTCCATGGTCGGTGTGA
Source organism: Conus betulinus (assembly GCA_016801955.1). Lineage (NCBI taxonomy): Eukaryota > Metazoa > Mollusca > Gastropoda > Neogastropoda > Conidae > Conus > Conus betulinus. The sequence goes on along the minus strand of JADBJO010005922.1, from coordinate 128,190 downwards.
CTATGTACATATTGTAAGGATGACGGACACTGGGGCAGAGTGACTTGTCACCACCTCCATGTCTCCTCGGTCATCACACATCAGGGTGGCGATGTTGTGACCAGTCTGGTCTTTCTCAGCGGTCTGCCTCCACTGATGGGTCGTCCACCCTCCTCGTACCCTTTACCCCGTGGGAATAACGTGTCGAGCAGGGAATCATGATGAACCGCCTACCCGAAACAAGCTCAGGGTGCTTGACAGCTGCAGCAAAGAGATCAATTGGTACAAACATGTGTATTGGTTAATTAAAATATTAATTGTAATGAAGTGTGGAGAATCCATCTAAAGCCTTCATTTGTTATGGAATGCCCGTCATTTTCATGGTATACTTTTCTGTCAGAGCCCATCTTTTTTCTTCGTTTTTTTTTTTTTTTTTTTTTTCATCCATGCAAAATGATGAATATACTGTCTCTACTGGGAAGCTCCAATTTTTCCAAACGACGTCATCGCGTTTCGTCACAGCAAACCGCCTATTCATAGGTCTTGACCGTCCAAGTTTGAAACTCGTCGTTGTTGCTCAAAATGGACCCAAATCCAAAGTGACTGGAAGTGGTCCACGTCTTGCTGTATCAGGCAATACTAGGCTTGTAAAACTAGGCAAAACTCTGCAGTGTTTTAGTGAGGTCAAGGTCGCCGGTATCGGCCGATTCTCGCGGCTCTCATTGAACGGACGTGGTGGCGCCCTCCAGAAAGGGCCGCTTGCTGACACTGGCTCTGCGACTAATTATTGTCATCAGAAGGGGACTTAGCAGGTGGTGTCAGGCAGGGATGTTGGATCAGAACAGGCACCACTGGATACCAACGGAGTGACTCGGCAGTGGGCAGTGTCTCCTCTGGTGCGTTGCCTCATGACGGTTTTATTGACTGCTATCCATGGATTGCCAGTGTCAGGGCTGTGGTAGGACGAGCATGGGTGTGGCTGTGGATGGGGAGTTGGAATGAGCGGCGTCATGTTGGGGATAA
>JADBJO010005922.1:104688-109688 GCA_016801955.1 Conus betulinus | reverse complement strand
TGTTTCTGCTGGCTGGTTTTTTTTTTTTTTTTTTTTTTTGATTCCTCTGTCTGTCTCTGTCTCTGTGTGTGTGTGTGTGTGTGTGTGTGTGTGTGTGTGTGTGTGTGTGTGAGAGAGAGAGAGAGAGAGAGAGAGAGAGAGAGAGAGAGAGAGAGAGAGAGAGAGAGAGAGTAGGGAGGAGGGGGTGTTGAGAAAGAGAACGGATGAGACAGGGAGAAGGGAGGGGATGGGGAGGGGGGAGGGGTTGGGGGGGGGAGGGGAGAAGGGGGACGGGGGAGGGCGAGGGGAAGGGAGAGACGCGAAGCGAGTTGTAGTTGTAGTACAAGGGAAGTAAACCATTCACAGTGTTGACGTCAGGGGGAGGTCATCGTTGAGGGGTAAAGGGAGATAATATACTGCATGCACTGCGTGGCGTGGTGCTGTATTGCTTCATACTGAATGAAGGTCGCTTTGGGTCATGAGTCTTCTCCGAGTCTCGAGTCTTGCAAGCTCTGTCCTAGCTGTGCAAGCTGGCTCTGTGTTTGCTGTTGTGTGTGATCTTGCTGTGTGTACTGTGAAATGTGTGTAGAGTGGCTTTGCTGTGGTGTGTTTGTGATCTGTGCTATGTGTAAAATGAAAATGTAGTGTGGCATTGTGTTTGTGTGGCGTTTGTGTGTCGTAGTGTGGCATTGTGTGTATTGTTTTGTGTGTCATGTAGTGCATTGTGTTTGTGTGTCATGTAGTGTGGCATGTGTTATGACATGACATTGTAGTGTGTAGCATTGTGTTATAGTGTGGCATGTGTTGTGTGGCATGTGTGGCATTGTGTGTGCATGTAGTGTGGCATTGTGTTGTGTGACATGTAGTGTGGCATGTGTTGTGTGTATGTAGTGTGGCATTGTGTTGTGTGGCATGTAGTGGCATTGTGTGTGTGGCATGTAGTGTGGCATTGTGTTGTGTGTCATGTAGTGTGGCATTGTGTGTGGCATTGTGGCATTGTGTTGTGTGTGGTAGTGTGTGGCATTGTGTTGTGATGTAGTGTGGTATTGTGTGTGTGTGGCATGTAGTGTGGCATTGTGGCATTGTGCTGTGTGGCATGTAGTGTGGCATTGTGTTGTGTGGCATGTAGTGTGGCATTGTGTTGTGTGGCATGTAGTGTGGCATTGTGTTGTGTGGCATGTAGTGTGTGCATTGTGTTTGTGTGTGGTAGTGTGGCATTGTGTTGTGTGGCATGTAGTGTGGGCATTGTGTTGTGTGGCATGTAGTGTGGCATTGTGTTGTGTGTGGCATGTGTGGCATTGTGTGTGTGGCATGTGTGTGGCATTGTGTGTTGTGTCATGTAGTGTGGCATTGTGTTGTGTGTGGCATGTAGTGTGGCATTGTGTGTGTGGCATGTAGTTGTGTGTGGCATGTAGTGTGGCATTGTGTGCCATGTAGTGTGGCATTGTGTTGTGGTATGTAGTGTGGCATTGTGTTGTGTGGCATGTAGTGTGGCATTGTGTGTGTGTGGCATGTAGTGTGGCATTGTGTTGTGGCATGTAGTGTGGCATTGTGTTGTGTGGCATGTAATGTGTGGCATTGTGGCATTGTGGCATGTAGTGTGGCATTGTGTTGTGGCATGTGTGTGGCATTGTATTGTGTGGTAGTGTGGCATTGTGTGTGGCATGTAGTGTGGCATTGTATGTAGTGTGGCATTGTGTTGTGTGGCATGTAGTGTGGCATTGTGTTGTGTGGCATGTAGTGTGGCATTGTGTTGTGTGGCATTAGTGTGGCATTGTGTTGTGTGGCATGTAGTGTGGCATTGTGTGTGTGGCATGTAGTGTGGCATTGTGTTGTGTGGCATGTAGTGTGGCATTGTGTGTGTGGCATGTAGTGTGGCATTGTGTTGTGGCATGTAGTGGCATGTGTGTGGCATGTAGTGTGGCATTGTGTGGTGGCATGTAGTGTGGCATTGTGTTGTGTGGCATGTAGTGTGGCATTGTGTTGTGTGGTATGGCAGTGTGTGTGGTATTGTGGCATTGTGTTGTATGGCATGTAGTGTGGCATTGTGTTGTGGCATGTAGTGTGGCATTGTGATGTGGTATGTAGTGTGGCATTGTGTTGTGTGGTATGTAGTGTGGCATTGTGTTGTGGCATGTAGTGTTGTATGTGTGGCATGTAGTGTGGCATTGTGTGTGTGGTATGTAGTGTGGCATTGTTGTGTGGCATTAGTGTGTGTTGTGGTATTAGTGTGGCATTGTGTGTTTGGAATGTAGTGTGGCATTGTGTGTGTGCATTTTTTTTCTACAGGTCATAACAACCAGTCTTCATGAGTCCAAGCCTGTATTCAATTATTTCATAATTATTATTTTCGAGAGTCCTACTCACCTGTGTTTATGAGTCTTAATTACCCGTGTTCACCAGTCCTAAATACCTGTGTTTTCCAGTCTTAGTTACCTGTGTTCACCAGTCCTAATTACCCGTGTTCACCAGTTTTAATTACCCGTGTTCACCAGTCTTAGTTACCTGTGTTCACCAGTCTTATTACCTGTGTTCACCAGTCTTAATTACCTGTGTTCACCAGTCCTAATTTCCTGTGTTCACCAGTCTTAATTACCTGTGTTCACGGTCTTAATTACCTGTGTTCACCACTCGTAGTTGCTCGTATTCATGTGTCATGGTTACCAATGTTTATGAGACATGATTGCATTTGTTCATGTGAGAAAAACAAGCTTTTCTTTCCATGATGATCACGTTTGACCGCCATCTTAGGCTGAAAAAAGGGTGATTATAAATCAGTAACTCTCGTTACGACAAGTAATGTGATGTGTGCAGTGAGCAAACTGGCAAAACGCTGTGTATAAAGGACGTTTCGGGTTTAGCGTTTCTTCCTTGACTTTTACACCAACAAACAATACCAGCGATACATTGCTGTTTTGAAAGCCAACAGTTGTTGTTGTTGTTGTTGCTGTGTTGTTGTTGTTGTTGTTGTTGCTGTTGTTGTTGTTGAGTTTTACACAACAAAACAATACTAGCGATACTTTGCTGTTTTGACAGCCAACAGTTGTTGTTGTTGTTGTTGTTGTTGTGTTGTTGTTGTTGTTGTTGTTTGTTGTTGTTGTTGTTGTCGTCGTCGTCGTCGTCGTACCCTGGCTAAAAGACTCCAGGGATCATTCAACAGTAATCATAGTTTTCTGGAAGAAAATGAGTTTTCCGTGAAGGAAACGGCGACTGTGTGTTTTTGACACTGTTAGGTTCCCATAGTATTGACTCCTCCCCCACCCCTCCCCCCCCCCCCCCCTCGCTAGTCGATCCATCACAATTATAGTTCCCCGTGCCGAGGCATTGAATTGAAGGCGACCTTGTGCCGAGCACTGACCTGCTGGAGCTGTTCAACGTGCACCTGTTGGAGCTGTTCATGCTCACGTGATGCGATCCGCTGTTCAGGCACAGGAGGTGTCCAAGTTCTTATCGAGAGTGAAAAAAAAAAAAAAAAAAAAAAAAAAAAAAAAAAAAAAAAGCCGAGGGCTCCTTCTACCAATAAGAAGACATTACTATTTATAGTCCATGAGGACAAACATATCATGCCTGAATGTCATTCGCTAAGATCTGTCTTTGGCGGCAAACCCTTTGTGACAATATTCATTCCGTTCATATGGAAATTCAAGTGGATTGTGAACATAACGAAAGTTGAACTAGACTCTAGATTGTAGGCACTTCATCTTTGTTTGTTTGTGTGCTTTTTTTTTTTTTTTTTTTTAAATCTGTCTCGCTTGTTTGTAAATCTCATAGTAAATAAGTTGGACAACCTGATCCGTCCTGATTTGTTAAAGATGTATTTCCGTTTGAAAGGAGATGACGTCGATAATCTCTGACTAGACTGACTGTTAAAGAGGGGTACAAACATTTGACAGAATGTGTAAGGAATACGGCGACAGACCGGAACAGCTAGGAAAATCAAGGTTTCTCCCCTCTCGTAATAATGGAAAGGGCACGTCGTCGGGAGAACGCAGACCCTCATCAAGGTCAAACGGATCCCGGATCCACCCTTTGATCCGGATCCGCATCACGGATTCGCATCACAGTTCAACAATTTTTTTTTTGGTTGTGTACTTGGCCACAATCCATCTTTCCACAAAAGTTTTGTTTAAAATCGGTTCTGCAGCGTTTGTGTAAGTCTGCCTGTTTACAGACAAAAACTGTTGCCAACAGACGCGGGTGAACACGTCATCTTTTTGGTTGTTGGCAGTTATGACTCACGGAAAATTGCCACCGGATGTTTAAGTGTGAAACTTCATACTTTAAGGACACACAGACATGTGGCGTTAGGAGTTTACGTAGAACGAGGGTGTTTACGCACCATATTGTGTTTCAACGTCCCTATACAGGACAGTGCTGAGCGGGGTCATTGTCACGAAACGGCTGTTCTGAGAATGATTCCAAATGAACTGCTACTGTTGGTTGCTTCCATATTTTCACTGTATCAACATAGCTTCTTCGAAGTTCCAATATATATTCTTCGAAGTTTCATAGAGTATGTTATTCTAGTCGCTGTTTGTAACAGTTTACAGAAAGTTTCGGCAGTAGAAATCGTGGAGATTTTCAGATTAAAAAAAACAAAACAAAAAGCCGTTACCCACTGTAATTAAAACCTCTTTTGTATGGCTGATAATGTCAAACAATTGTAAGATAAGTCTGGAACATCTTCCTTAGGGTAAAGCCTACGAGCAGCAAAGCAAAGTAAAGTAAAGCAAAGCAAAGCAAAGCAAAGCAAAATGCCGCATGCTTCTTGTGATGATAATTCTTATTGATAAATGTTGTGGACAGACCCCAAGGAATGCCTCGAGAGAACAAAAAATGTGTGCGTCCTTGAATCCATATTTACATGGAGACTAAAAACAATCCACAGCAAAACACATTTCTCGCCCTCCCCCTCCCTTCTGTCCCACCACCACCACCGGAAGCAAAACAACAACAACAACAACAAACAACAACAAAACCGTCTGCGAGGACACGCCCAAACTTTTGCAGGTAAAACAAGT
>JADBJO010005922.1:79688-84688 GCA_016801955.1 Conus betulinus | reverse complement strand
TAGGGCTGGTTGACAATGATGAGGCTCCCCCTGTCAAAAGTAGGGCTCCCTGACAATAAATGAGTCCCCCTCTGTCAGAAGTAGGGCTCCCTGACAATAATGAGTCCCCCCCCTGTCAGAAGTAAGGCTCCCTGACAATAATGAAGCTTTGCTGTCAAAAGTAGGGCTCCCTGACAATAATTAGGCTTTGCTGTTTAAAAGTAGGGCTCCCTGATAACAGTGAGGCTCCCCTGTCAAAAGTAGGGCTCCCTGATAACAGTGAGGCTCCCCTGTCAAAGTAGTAGGGCTCCCTGATAACAATGAGGCTTTGCTGTCAAAAGTAGGGCTTCCTGACAATAATGAGGCTTTGCTGTCAAAAGTAGGGCTCCCTGATAACAATGAGGCTTTGCTGTCAAAAGTAGGGCTCCCTGATAACTATGGGGCTTTGCTGTCAGAAGTAGGGCACCCTGATAACAATGAGGCTCTCCAGTCAAAAGTAGGGCTTGTTGACAATAACGAGGCTCATCTGTCAAAAGTAGGGCTCGTTGACAATAATGAGGCTCATCTGTCAAAAGAAGGGTTCCCTGACAATAATGAGGCTCCCCTGTCGAAAGTAAGGGCTTCCTGGCAAATAATGAGTCTCCCCTGTCAAAAGTAAGGGCTTCCTGACAATAATGAGTCTCCCCTGTCAAAAGTAGGGTGCTTTCGAACGTGGGAGAACCGTGTCAAATGTAAGGGAACGTTTTTGAAAGTAGAGGCCCCTGTCGAAATAAGGAAGTTGGGGGAAGGGGCATGTTTGAGGCTGAGCAAGGTGCGTGCGTGCGTGCGTGCGTGCGTGCGTGCGCGCGCGCGCGCGCGCGTAAGTAGGGGGACATTGTCAAAAGTAAGGGAGCATATCGGGGGGAAAAAAAAAGGGGAACTCTATCGAAGTACGGAGACACGTTGGTCTGTGTTCTGTGTGATCACTTTGAGAATCAAAAGAAAGCCATGGATGTTGTGTGTTTATTGTAACGCTGTATCAAGAAAGTTGCGGTCTTGGAAAATTCAAATAGAGTGTTGCTCACGTGCTCTGACCATATTTGTCAACATATCTATGTGACAGATGTCATATGCAAATATCAGTGTCGCTGTAGGCATGTCTGTGTTTGTTTACCAAATTTTGTTTTATCATTCGTTCATTAATGTGTTTACTGTTCAAATATTACGCCTATCTATGTGACAGATATCATATGCGAATATCAGTGTCACTGTAAGCAGGTCTGTGTTTGTTTGCAAAACTTTTTTCTTTATCATTCGTTCATGAATGTGTTTCCTATTCAAATATTACGCCTATCTATGTGACAGATTATGCGAATATCAGTGTCACTGTAGACTTTCTGTGCTTGTTTACCAAACTTTGTTCATTCGTTCATAAATGTATTCACTATTCAGACCTAACCTATGTGGTCCAGACAACAACCTCAGCTACAAGCCAGCTGAGGCCAGCAGAGGTTGCCGACAACCCTGTCACTGCACAGACCAACAAGGCAAGAGCAATGGCGACTGTCCCGTCGGCCACTTTCCGGCCGGCAAGATGATAGGCCCAGGTTGCGCATGCGCCGTTCACACCCTTCTCCAGGCCCCTCAGACATGTGTCGACGTTCACAGGCCGAGGAATGGGGAACAAGGAGTGAGAGGGACTCCTCAGGCCGACACAGCGCCTCTCCTGACGCCTATCGCCAGGGTCAGGGACAGGGACAGAGAGGATCGGTCACCAGCGCGGATGAGGAGGACCTCACCCGACGGAACGAAAGGCTGGACACTCCCAGAAGGCTGCGTTCAGGAGACCCGGTCCCTGGCAGGCATCACCCAGGGCATTCACGGAGTTTCGACGTCCTGGACCTCGAGGAGACCCCCCATGGAAGGTGTGTCAGACCTCACCGCTTCTCCTTTTCCACGCAACATCTACGACGAGACCTCCGATGAGGATATGACCGACCCTGGTCGTCACCACCACAGGAGGCATCGTGCCTATTACTATCCGCCACGGAGCTGGAGTCAGCATTCGCTTCAACGACATCGCGGACGAGAAGATTATAGTCCAATATGGACATCCACTGCTCCTCGTCCGTACCACGCTGTTCCCCAGCATGACTATGATGAAGACCAGTTCCAGCCTGCCAGAGTGCCCCGTGGCTACAGGTACGTCTACGGCGACAGCCAGCCACAACATCCAGCCAGAAGAGTCCGCAGCAGGCAGACCGCGTCAGATGATGAAGCCCGTACTTTCACCGTCAGAGCACAGGAGGGCCACCCCATGTGCTATCCAGATCCCCACCCGCCCACTGCCACCCGTCAAAGACGACCACGGGCCCCCGGAGAGTGCAGGGAGTCATGGAGGGGAGACATCAGGCGCGGGAAACGACTGAGCCAGACTACCCCCCGGAGCCAGCAGGACGCGACCTGCGCGCAGAGAGGGAGGGGCGGCGGTTTTTTCAGCAGGTTTGTGGGCACGCTGTCAGAAACAGGGAGGGACGTGGTTACCATATGTTTGCAGGTCAATGACCGCGGAGCAGGAGCCGTCGTTTTGTTTCGGTCTTCAATGTTTGTTGGTGTGTCTGTCTGTCGGCAAGAGAGTTTCAAAACCTTAGAGTGGATCTTCCTTCAGTTTGCACTTCCTTCACTGGTTTGGAGGGTCAGAATCTACGGGGTGGGGGTTGGGGGTGCGGGTGGGGGGGGGGGGGGGGGGGGCGGACTGTGCTCTGATGACGCTAGAAGCAGCAGTGGCGAAATGCCGATGGGGGGAAAAAACCCGTGTGGAGTGTGTGTGTGTTGTGTGTGTGTGTGTGTGTGTGTGAATTTCAACTGCACAGGAAATAGAGTAAGCACACAATTCACAAAACAGCCCATTTCGGGTGCTGTTTGCATTTCTTTTGTTGCACTTCATTGGGATGACACCACTGTCACAAGACTGTAAAGTGTATGACTGGGTTGATACCACTGACCATTCCACCGACGATGGGTTGTAAGATTTAGAACTGAAATGGCACCACTGACAAAGGACTGTGGTTTAAAACTGGGATGACACTATTGACAAAGGACTACATGGTTTATGACAGGGATGACACTATTGACAAAGGACTACATGGTTTATGACAGGGATGACACTATTGACAAAGGACCACATGGTTTATGACTGGGATGACACTATTGACAAGGGACTACATGGTTTATGATTGAGATGACACTATTGACAAAGGGCGACATGGTTTATGATTGGGATGACACTATTGACAAAGGACCACATGGTTTATGATTGGGATGACACTATTGACAAAGGGACTACATGATTATGACTGGGATGATACTATTGACAAAGGGCGACATGGTTTATGGCAGGGATGACACTATTGACAAAGGACTTCATGGTTTATGACTGGGGTGACACTATTGACAAAAGACTCTACATTTACAACTGGGATGACACTATTGACATAGGACTGTACATTTATAACTGGGATGACACTATTGACATAGGACTGTACATTTATAACTGGGATGACACTATTGACATAGCACTGTACATTTATAACTGGGGTGTGACACACTATTGACATAGGACTGTACATTTATAACTGGGATGACACTATTGACATAGGACTGTACATTTATAACTGGGATGACACTATTGACATAGGACTGTACATTTATAACTGGGATGACACTATTGACCAAGGACTGTACATTTATAACTGGGGGTGACACTATTGACATAGCTCTGTACATTTATAACTGGAATGGCACTTTTGACCAAGGACTCTACATTTATAACAGGGATGACACTATTGACATGGGACTGTATTGTTTATGACTGGAATGACACTATTGACCAAGGACTGTACATTTATAACAGGGATGATACTATTGAGCAAGGACTGTATTGTTTATAATTGGACTAACAATATTGCCCAGGGACTGTATTGTTTATAATTGGAATGACAATATTGACCAAGGACTGTACATCTATAACTGGAATGACACTGTTGACCAAGGACTGTACATTTATAGCTGGGGTGACACTGTTGACACAGGACTGTACATTTATAACTGGAATGACACGATTGACACAGGACCGTACATTTACAACCAGGATAGCCACCACCACGGACAAAAGGATCGCCGTGTATCGTTTGTATGTGGGACAGCACCACCAATAAAGAGGAGCGTATTAGTTTATGACTGAAATGGCACTACGAAATGATTGTATGGTTTATTTTTTAACTGGGAAAGACTTACTGACAAAGGACAATGTGGTTTATAAGCGAGATGTCACAACTGACTAAGAACTATAGTATAGTTTAAGTTTTTTTTTTTAACGGGGATGGTCACAATTCTTAAATAAATGTTAACGAACCGCCAGGACAAACGTGGACAAACGAGCCACAAGACAAAACGTGACGCGTTTCGACCTCTTAGGTCTTCTTCGGGCAAGACACAAATCAATAAGACAACGAAAAGGGACGAATTTGGTACTCAGCTTCGATCTCTTCACTCTTCAGCGCAAGGTAGGCAGGCGTTGAATGAAGACGATGCTGTAAGAAGGGAGGTAATGTGTGAGTCAAGGTAGTAATGATGGTGATTATATTACTGATAGGAATACGAATAAAAAATATTGAAATAATAAATTAAGACAGGACTACTACTACTTTTGGTGATAATATAGGCAATGGCATTTTGTAGTATGGGAGAAAGGAGAGTGGGTTAGAGGGTTCTTAAGTACCATGGTTGCCGTGGCAACAGTCTTCGTGGCGATGGGGGGATGTCAATATCAACAATAATATTACTGATGATACTGCTAACAACTATTGTGAAGGTAAAGGTCATGAAAGCATGATACAGAAATATATTTAGAAAATACATTTATATGATAATCATAGTAAATAAATTCAAGAAAAATATGAACATAATTGTTAAAAATAAATAAATAAATAAATAAATGATAGTCACATTGACAAACAGGGAAGGAATCATTGATAAAAAGG
>JADBJO010005922.1:59688-69688 GCA_016801955.1 Conus betulinus | reverse complement strand
TTAGTACAGATCCATGATCCAGATCTCAGTGGATTAAGGGGCGAAGCCAGCAGGAGTCAGCAAAGACTAACGTATTGATTTTAGCGGAACTTGAAGGAAAGATCGAATGTAGCCCAAGTTAATGTTGACGGGGATCCGATTCTCATCATTTGAAACTTGACTGAAGTCTAGAACACCAAGGCTACATCAAAATGTTATTATGCTCTGCATAGTTAAGTGGGGATTGTCTTCAGTCGTGACAAGCTCCTAGCATAACATTATCAGTCTCCAAAATCCCTCGAGTCGCAGTGTGGCTGCCCATGTGGCAGGGTAATCAAAAAACGGTTACACACGTGATGTTATCATCCGTAGCTGATGCATTTGTACCATAGTGATCAAGCGCTTCGGCTCTTCGGATGATCCTGGAGTCTTTTAGTAGCCAGGGTACGACGACGACGACGACAACAACAACAACAACAACAACAACAACAACAACAACAACAACAACAACAACAACAACAACAACAAAGTGAAGTCTTCACCAACAAAACTTTGGTGAATATCGGATTCACATTATTTGAACCTGACTGAGGTCTTCACTCTCCTGATAACCCTGTTAGCTGATCACTACGTCTTTCGGCCTGCTGTCTTGGTTCCGGCTGTAAAACCAAATGCTGAAGATCAGAAAGGATGCTTTTTAACCGTGTGCAGATTTTGAAGGGGTCCCACCACGTCAAATTCGACACCGACAAGGCGTTGTCACGTCTTATTAATCACCGACTCCGTTCACTGGGTCGTGAAGATAAAAACTTCATTAGAGAAGGACAAGTGGTTAAACGAGAACGAGCGTGAATTAGTTTTGAAACTGCAAGTAGGTGTCGGAAGTAAACTGTCATTTTGAGAAACACACTGCCTTCCTGCGTTTCAGGGTAGAAAAACAACTGCTGCTTTCGATTGGTTTAAGGCTATCCATAGTTACTTCCCTTGGAAGCCTCACGTTGTCCGTAAATTTATAAACTCGAGAATATCACTGTCACAGTTTTACCCCCCTCCCCCCCCCCCCCCCCCCCCCCCCCCCCCCCCCCCCCCCCCCCCCCCCCCCCAATACGCCTCTACTCAGCTAATTGTTGGGAGAAGGAAAAACAGAAAGAAAAGTAAAGGAAAAAAAAAAAGAGACGAAAAACAAAAAAACGAAACAAAAACAAACTGATATTATGTCACACATTTGTCTGACCATGCATGATTGTGGTTAAAGGTTACATCAAATCAATCAAATCATCACCCACTAGCGGTAATACACATGTAGGTCATCGGTTTTACCTGGATTTGGATGATACTTAAATCAAGTGAAATTCTTGTATGAGCGAATTTTAAGCATCACACACACACACACACACACACTCGCACACACACACACACACACAGAGTTTTTGCTGTCTTATCTGTGCCTCATTACTGGCATCATTCCCATGCTGCTCATCTGTCTTCCCATCGCACAGCCACACCCAGAGTGTGCTCTTGCATGACCCCAAGCACCGCTGTGGTTTAAAGGGAGCAGTCAATATCGAAGTTGCCACGAGGCAGCCAGTGAAACAGACAGGGCACAGTTGCCAAGTCACGTCAATGCTGTTCAAGAGGTTCTGATAAGATATGCACAGGATGCCACCTATTCAGCCCTATTCCTGATGACAATGATCACTAACTCACAGAATATGTGTGAGCGAGTGTCATCCTCTAGATAAGAGGGTGCTTCTACATCACCTGACAACAGTCCCCATGAATTTGCCGGTACTGATGACTTTGATACAACCTAACCCCCTGCATGGAAAGGAAATCAAAGCTGAGGTTACCATGATATATATATATATATATACATATGTATAAATGTGTGTGTGTGTGCGTGTGTGTGTGTGCGCACGCATGCATGTGTGTGTGTGTGTGTATGTGTGCACATATGCGTGCCATGAACTTCTATTTGGGTCTAGACTGCATAGTAGGGCTTTGTGCTCTCCGGTTCTTTTCACAGTACAGACCTAAAGAAAAAAGTTGAGGACCACAAGTGAACTTTGACGCAGTTATCCCATTAAATTTTGGTTTTCTGATGCAGGTGCAGTGATGGACAGGGGCTGTGCAAGTCATCACGTGGACCGCTATTCACTCAGTCACCAATGTTAAAGGTGCAACACCCACAAGAAAATCTCTGGAAATTATTTTATCATTTTTGAAGAGTGTGCGTCCCAGCATCAACTGGGCCCCGAGATACAGACACACGCGATTTCGGAGAGGAAATTTGACAAGTTCTCTCAGAAATGCGTGTAAAGTAAGTTGTGTGGTTCTAGACTTCCTGTCTGAGCGTGTAGAACACTCAACCTTGGGTTGGAGCCAGCCCGGGCAAAAAAAAAAATTCAGCAAATAAATGCCATGTATAGGACTGGAAGTCACAATGTCCAAGCCAACCAGTCTGCGGTGATAGAACTGCATGGTTTGTTTTTTTTTTTTCCCCTCCACAGCAGAGATGCCCACACAGGACCTATGTACTGCTGTCACCGCAGAGGTGAGGAGGGAGAGGGAAGGAAGAGTAGATTTATGAGTAGTCACTGGAATTAACAGACGACCTTTCTAATTTTCCTCTAGCACTCGCATTAAATAAATCATGGCAGCAAAACCCACTCTTGGCCTGATGTGTCATGTGAAATTCAATCACAGTTTAATTCATATTGCTGGTTGCGTAATTGGCCGCAAGGGAATAGAACAACAATGCCGTTTTATAGGCAAATTCTTTTTTATTTTTTCATATACATTCAAAAAGCTGAAATTGTTTCTTTTATTGGAAGAAAGAAACCACCAGTGACTTTTGAAGTTATTTTTCTGGAACTTTCCCTTCTTATCTACTCATGTATCAGATCTAAAAGCCTGCAAAGATATGCTTCATCAAAAAAAAAAAAAAAAAAAGAAAAAAAAATTGTTCTTTAAGGGTTTTCCAGAGAGCCACATGACCAAGTGATTTCACACTCCGATCTTTATTAGTAAGGTAAGGTAATGTTGCTTATAGCCCAGCCGACCGCAAAGGACCATATCAGGGCTGTCTCCGTGTTGAAGTCATACAACTCTTTCAAACACACCTTCTAAAAGCACGTCCGAAATTTTGTGAAAAATCTTTCTACTGTAAAATCTGAGATCAGATGAAAAATGTTAGTCTCCCTCAGAAATTCAAAGATCACATCAGGTGGAACATCTCTGCACAAGGTTTTTGTGATGTCTGCTGTAAAATGTTTAAGCCTCAGATCATGCAAGTCCTAACACTTTAAAAGAATACTTTTTTCATTGTGAGTCAGTGATGGTTACTGTTTGTTGCACTGTGCAAACATACTTGCAGAAGAAATAAACTATTGCTTTGATTTTCACATCATAGGATATTCAGATTATGAACTTTCTTCCTAGTTTCTGTATTCATTGTCCAGATTTGAATACATAATTAAAGACAGACTCTCAGACAACCCTAATGACAATCACCAGAAATTTTTGTGAAGTTATGTACATCACGTTAAAAAAAAAAAAAAAAAAAAAAAAAAAAAAAAATGGTTGGTTATCGATAGTTGCACTATGCAAACATGCTTGCAGAAGAAATAAACTATTGCTTTTTTCATGTCATAGGACATACAGATTATGAACTTTCTTCTTTTTACTTTCTTTTTCTCTGATGATTAAAGTCTACAGTCAACAGCTCTTTTCTGCAGCAATTAATTATGTTTTGTGAAATACGAACTGTCAGATTTCAAACTGGACTCCTGAACTGAGAAGAGGAAGGACACGCAAAATTATTTGATATTGCTACAGTTTTCCAAACCAAACCGACACATTGTGTTTTGAACCATTAAGAAAATTGCTTGTTTTCTTTCTCTTTTAAAAATTAGACAACAAGTTTGTCCTGTTTTTCCATTTCATCATGATTGTTTACAAAACAGTTTGACATGTATTGCCCTACTGCACTGCACGCCACAAAAGAAAATACAATGTCCACAACACTCCATTGTTCAGAGAATTTTGTTTTGATTTGTGATTTAGAGAGATGAGATTATGTTGCTTATAGCCAAGCTGACAACAAAGGACCACATAAGGGCTTTCACCTTGTTGAATTCAACTCTTAAAATAGATTTACACACATACACACACATCAACAAACAAACAAAAGATACACACATAACTCCTAGAACAGATTCTCTGAAAAACACGCCTGAATCTAATCAAATCTTTCTTCTATAAAAAACCTTAGATGAAAGTTAGTTATCTCTTTCAGAAACTCACAAATCACTAGATGAAAGTTATTTATCTCTTTCAAAAACTCACAAATCACTAGATGAAAGTTACTTATCTCTTTCAGAAACTCACAAATCACATCAGGAGGTGAATTATCTGAACAAGATTTTCATGGAGTCTGCTGTAAGGTGTTTATGTCTGACATCAAGTCTCTTGCAGTCTAAAAGAACATGTTTTATAGTGAGCGGAACATCACATGCACGGCATCATAGAGATTTACATTTGAATACGTGTGAGAGGGTGTAAAAGAAGTGGCCCGTGCCCCAACAGCACCACTGCTTCTTCTTTACAGCTGCCGGAGACACACAGTGAAAACTCTTTCACTTCCAGTTTTACGTTTAGACAGACAAGTTTGTTATCCTTTGTTGTGAGTTCCATTCCTCTTGCCAGAGGTATCCGACATAGGCTTCTAGGTTTCAGATCGGTGTGAGGGATAGAGAATTAGTGGTTAACTTTCAAAAGGAGAACAAAGAGAAGCATGTGCAGTTGGTGGAGATGTAAGTGGGAGCGAGCGAGAGAGAGAGAGAAAGAGCAGGTGAGGAGTGGGGGGGAGTGGGGGGGGGGGGGAAAGGGGCAGCAGAAGTAGAAAGACAGAGAGAGAAAACAGGAGCAAGAACTCTGTGTGTGTGTGTGTGTTGTGGTGTTGTGTGTGTGTGTGTGTGAGGGGGAGAGAGAGACAGAGACAAGAGAGAGGAGAGACAGAGACAGAGAGAGAGAGAGAATCAGAAGGTAGTTCCAGTCTAGTTCTGCTGAGTGAAACTTGACACAAAAGTTGCAAAGAAAATCACTCGGCAGTAACTTAAAAAAAAAAAAAAGCGAAAGGTTCTCTATGATAGATAAATATCAAAAACTCTACTAAAGCTATTATTGTTATATTGTGCTTCTGACAGCACATAAACGTACATTTTTCTTTGTGTACTGAGCAAAATGTAATTTGCAGTGACTGTCCTCAATCACACCTTCACTCAGTTGAGAACAAACAAAAAAAATTCATGGCGAGTTTTGTACAAAATTTCATTTTTCATTTTAAAGCTCTACAAACTGACACTTTTCACTCAGCAGACCATAGAGTAAAAACATTACCCAGGAAACCAAGTCCACGATTCCAGGAAACTTTATTTTCGTTTATTCTCTGGACAACAACTGAACAAACAACACCCATATGTGAAATTGAGAAGACTTCAGATTAAAACTGAAACTGAATCTTTCAATAGGGCATAAATAGATGCACGGAAAACAAAAGAACCATTAAGATTCACTGACAGCTGATTATTAAGTCTGTCGCTTTAGTTTAATACAACGAATGAGTCATGAAAAGATGTTGGACTGTAAACTGAAACTGTACCTCTCAAAATGGCTTCATGAGATGAACAGAAAGAACCATCAGCCCGTTTCATTACGACTGCTCACTTCAATACAAAAACAAGGGTTATGAAAAGATGTCAGATTGTAAAATGAAACTGAATCTTTCATAGTAGCACCGTGTGATGACTAAGTAAGAAGAATCAAGTCAAGTCATATTGCCTCCTACAAAACCAAATCTCAATTTACATAAAAATACACTACCGCTGTCAATCATTTAGAATTACTATGCAAGCACTTTCTAGAAATGCATGAATTTAGAATGATTTCTAGCGTACCTGCACAAATTGATTTCAATGTTATAAACAATAATTTCCTTTAAAACTATATCAACAGATGGGATAAAATACAATCATATTTTCTTTACCAAGATATTAAACACACTGTCACAGAGAGAGAGACAGACAGACAGAGAGAGAGAGAGAGAGAGAAGGAGAGAGAGAGAGCACATGTAACATCCTTTTGATACATTCTGTAGGGCAAATCAAAAGTTGTGCAGGGTAACAATAATTACATTTGTTTTGACAAAGATATTGAATACAAGAGACTGAAAGTCACATCCACACATTCCCAGTGAATGGCATAGAACTGGCAGGAAGTGGTTCAATTAAAAGATTTAAGATGCTATCATTCCGATCCATCATCTTGCTACTACAATATCAGTGACATAAAAACAAAACTAGGAGGCTGCAGGATGAAATTTTATCATTTAACCAATGATTCTATCTGACTGGCTGATAAAAATCATAGAATCGATTCATGCACGGATTCATTAAAAAAATGAAATCTACCATCTAAATGAAGATTCCGAAACATAGTTTTGCTTAAACAAAATTTCACATAATTCATAGTCAATGAAAAAAAACTGGGGAAAAAAAAATATCAAAAAAAAAACCCCCCACCCAAAAAACCCCTCAAGTGAAAGAGGTGATGATACTGAAAAAAATCATAACAAAATCAAGTGGCTATAACCTTAATAGTTTATGATCAACCTGTTCCAACTTGCGCAAAAAGAGGCCACACAGGCATATATATACTTTCATCAATTTTGAACAATAACCACCCATTAATTTGAACCAAAAAAAAAAAAAAAAAAAAAAAAAAAAAAAAAAAAAAAAAAAAAAAAAAAAAAAAAAAAAAAAAGAAAAAAGAATGAGGTCAAATAAAACTTTGCAACTGATATGATACATATACTGAACATTTTCTTCCCTGTTTTCTGCTCTTCAGAAAATACTGTGTGGTCCAGTTTCATTTTCACTGTCCATGTATGACCTTTCACCACAAGATCAGTTCTTTTCACTTTAAATTTATATTTTACACAGATAGCAGCAAAAATAGAGTAGGAATGTCAGGGTGAATTTTAGGATCTCCTTTGAAAGAGATGAAAAAGACACTTTGATTTAAAAACAAAAATTATATGCTGCACTCTAGAAAGTTATTAACATTCGCTTCTTCCGTTCTCAGAGTTTCATTTCAAAATAAAAATTTCACAAATTAAATTTAATTCTATCAAAGGATCAAACTTTAGGTGGACATTCTTGTAATTTTGTGAAACTACTATCATTTATATGATTGACATGTATATCATAAATTTTTACGAAAATTCTATATGCTGTTTTAAGAAAAATCTTATCTTGAACTTTGTGATTTACTTTTCATCTCTTTTATAATAATGTCTAAAAAGAAGTGGTGTGTGACAAGCGCCTCATTTCATATATATAATAGTGGAAGGTCACGTTCAAAGGATATACACCTTAACATTCGATGCTCTTTTCCCATTTCAGGACAATCTTTTACCTCTAGTCAAAATCTTCAAAGCTTACATTCATTAAGCTCACTTACAACTTGTGCTGTTTGCGAAGAAAAAAAAGTGACATTTTCACTTTATTCAGAATTAAAAGAAAATAGTACCACTATTATTCTAATGAGAATTACACAAGAAAAAAAAAAAAAAAAACCAGAGGTGAGGCAGTAAATATGAATCATGAGACAAAAAAGGAAGGTCACTTTTTGTCTGAAGGTGAATCCACTTTTATATACCTGCAACTCCAAACCAATGATGCTTGCAGAACCAGTCATTAGCATACTACTGTTTCACCATGGGAGCTAATCTCAACATCCTCTTTTGTTATTAAAAAAAAAATTCACAAGAAACTCTTACTTCTGAACAGTGCCCCCAAATGCAATTCAATGCAAAAACAGATTGCAGATTGTTTCACAAAAAGATGACCAGCTGCTTCTCAAAATTGTTTCACAAAAAGATGACCAGCTGCTTCTCAAAAAAAACTTTTACACCTTAAAAACATAATTAACAAGACACTGACAGCACCAAACAATGTATCATAAATCATAGAAATACTCAAATCGGTATGCTGTGTTTAGGAACATCTGCATTCGAATGAACAGAAAATAGACCCACATCTATGAAATTTCTTTTTTTTGTACAATGCATCAATGATCACCTGTAACTTGTCCAGCAAAATATGCTCTCTTCACTAAAGTGATAGTCATACAATCAAAGAATAATTTACAATGGTAAAAAACAATACAAGTAAACTTTTTGCTTTCCAATAGCTAGTTCAGTTACTTAGAATGGGGTTTCTATCTTGGTTTTAAACTCTACATCTTATTGTTATACAATCATCAGATCATCCATAATCAACAAGATCAGAAACGAAATGTGTGTGTTCAACATAGAGGGCAGAGAAGGAATTGGGATTTGAGGGGGGGGGGGGGGGGGGGGGGGGGGGGGGGGGGGAGAGAGGAGAGAACTAAGAGGTGGGATACTGGATGAGAATAGGGTTGGTCTTGGAGGCTGTTGGGAAGACGGATTTAATTTAAAAGAAAGAAAGAAAAAAAAAAAAAAACGCGGACTGTCTCCACCATGGACAAGATGTGAAAAGTGATCAGAATCATGAAAATGACTTTAACTAAGTTCTTCTGATGGAAAATGTCGTGACAGTTGTGAACTGTCATGATTTGTCTTTGGTTAGTCCAGAGCTGTTCATGGCATTCGAGTATATATACCCATTATAGTATGAAAACCATATTCATGATACATCAGGCATCAAAACAAATGATTAGAGCTGATACTTTGACATAGATTTATAATATGTGAAAAAAACACAAAGGACTAACATTTCAAATGCCTAAAAATGTCCTTACTTAGAAAATAATTCTGTGGAATGCCAAAAAAAAAAAAAAAAGAAGCTAAAACAATACATTTACTTAATACATTGAAATACTATTTCTTTTAATTCATTCTAAGAAGAGCAGAAGCCGCATTGATTAAAATTCAAAAGTACTGCATTTTCAAGGTTAAGTTGTCACAGGTTACATATGAATAAATTTTGTATGGAAAATAAAAAAAAAGTCTGTCGAAATAAAATGAATGTAACAGTTAGTCAGAAGGAGTAATGATGTTCTCTGATTGTTTAAAAAGAAACAAAACAAACAAAAAAGTAAAACACTGACCCTTCAGCTACACACACAAAAAAAAAGCTCAGAGAAGTAGTCACATTCTGGATTTGTGTATTTTTGTCATGCGCCTGTTCTTTACTGCCCTAGACTTTCACATCAAGGATAAGTTGGCCACCTTGCGAGTTTTTATGTCTGCGAAGTCTTCTCCGGCCCAGCTGAATTTGTAAAAAGAAAAAACCTCTGTGCTGGAAATACATAAATCCAGTAAAAAAAAAACACACACACACACACAAAAACAGCTGCTTTTGAAGTGTTCCTGTCTCTTACATTTTACAAAGATGAACATTCCAACAGTCATATTAAAGATCTGGGGAGGCAGCTCTGAACAAAAAGAATATTTGCATCCTCTACAACATGAGACTGACAAAGACTGTAATTCTACTAGTATCATTTTTACAAAAGTGCAAAAAAATATCATACCACAAGTAACTAGAAAACTACCATAGCTGTATCAACACAACATAAAAAGCGTCTACTGATCTAATAGGTCTGGCATATATATATATATATATATCTATATCTATATATCAGCAGCAGATACAAAGTCACACTGCGACGTGTGCATAGACCGGAGATTAATATACTCCATTAAATCCCTTTTCTGAGGCAGTTCATCTAGTCTACGACGAAAATGGGCGTGGGGGTGGGGTGGGGCGACGGGAGGGTAGAATGCTGCACCACTCAGGTTTGCTGGCCTCGGAGAGCTAAACTGTGGGATCTACTCCTGCTGGTCAGCCTTCATTTTCTTCTGTGGAGGCTCTTCGATGGCAGGCGCACCAACTGGACCCTTGACAGTCATGACCCCATCACGGGAGAGTGAGCACACCAAAGCTTCTGGATCGACGTCCTCTGGAAGCGTGAT
>JADBJO010005922.1:52188-54688 GCA_016801955.1 Conus betulinus | reverse complement strand
TTGACCAGAAAAGATACAGGGTATCAATGGGGTAAAGAGCAGCAGAAAGCGTTCGTTCAGCTGAAAACAGACCTTTCAAATGCGGACACACTGGCCTATTTTGATCCGAAAGCTGAAACGCGCGTCATCGCTGATGCGAGCCCAGTTGGACTAGCGCGGTACTGGTGCAGACAAAGAAAGGGAATCCGCCGCGCAGTCTACTACGCGAGCAGACGACTCACTAGCGTTGAACGGCGCTACTCACAGACTGAGAAAGAGGCGTTAGCGCTTGTGTGGGCGTGTGAGAGGTTTCATCAGTATTTGTTTGGCATAGACTTTGTCTTGGAGACAGATCACAAACCTCTTGAATACATTTACTCAAAGAGATCAAAGCCATCTGCACGCATTGAACGGTGGGTCCTTAGGTTACAGAACTACCACTTCACCGTTCAATACAGACCTGGATCACAGAACATTGCTGATCCACTGTCACGTCTTGTCAGCAGTGACGAAAACAGAGCACGCACATACGGCGATGGGACTGCCCATAGCTCAGCAGAAGAATATGTTTGTTTTGTTGCAAACGCTGCTGTTCCATCTGCCATGACACTGCAGGAAATTGAAAGTGTGGCAGATACAGACCCGGAGATGACTGCGTTGAGGCAGTGCATCCAAACTGACAACTGGAATGATTGCCCCAAACCAAACCTTCAAAGTGCTGAGAGCAGAGTTGTCATGTTGGGGAAAGATTGTTCTTAGAGGGAACAGAATTGTTGTGCCAAGCAAACTGAGAAAAAGGGTGATACATATCGCCCATGAAGGGCACCAGGGAATAGTGAAAACAAAAGAAAGGTTGAGAACAAAAGTATGGTGGCCAGGGATGGATAGGGAAACAGAACACATTGTCAGAGCATGTCATGATTGTCAGATTGTTAGCCAACCATCCCCACCTGAACCAGTTGGTGTCAGGAAATTTCCAGAGGGCCCATGGCAAGATCTTGCTATTGATCTTCTTGGACCACTCCCAACAGGAGAGACCATACTTGTTGTGGTGGACTACTATATAGTCGATTCTTTGAGATTGCAATTCTCGGGGCCACACAAAACCAAGCACATTGTGCAAGCGATGGAGGGAATGTTTGCAACACATGGTTTGCCAACGTCTGTAACATCAGACAATGGACCACAGTTCGTTTCAGAAGAGTTTGAAGCATTCATGCAGACAAACAACATTGAACACAGGCACACAACACCGCTTTGGCCGCAAGCCAACGGCGAAGTTGAACGTCAGAACAGAACACTTTTGAAGGTTATCAAAATAGCACATGCACAAAGGAAAGACTGGAAAAAGGAGCTGAATGCATTCCTACTGGCATACCGCAGCACTCCGCATCAAACCACTGGCATCAGTCCTGCTGAACTGTTGTTCAAGCGGAAGATTCGAACCAAATGCCTGAGGTAGATTCGAACACACGAGCCTCGCTCGATGAAGCAATCAGAGATAGAGATCAGGTGAAAAAAGAACAGAGGAAAGAATATGCAGACATGAAGCGCCATGCGCGGAACTCGGAAGTCAGTGTAGGTGATGAAGTGTTGGTTCAGCAGCACAGACAGAACAAACTGACCACACAGTTTGACCCAGAACCATACAGAGTGGTGGAAAAGACAAACACACAGGTCACTGTACAATCTCCAGCAGGGGTTAGGTACAGGCGGAACCTTGCGCACACCAAACCCCTACATTCGACAGGATGAGGAACAGGACATAAGTCACACACAGGACATCAGTCACACACCCTCCACAGAACAAACCAGCACTGAAGCCAGAAAGTCGGATAACACAAACTCTGAACCTGAAGCTAGAAGGTCAGGTCGAGTGACCCGCATGCCAGAGAAACTGAATGACTATGTGGTGGGCTAAGTTAGTATTATGTGTTGATTTTAATGTTGTAAATAGAGACTACCTGTTGGTCCATGTTTCAGTCTGAAGGAAGAACGGGAATGTAATGTGTTGTTAATATTAGAGACATTTATGTTGGATATCTAGTCTGAGGAAGAAAGGGAATGTAGTGTATTGTATGTTTGTAGTAAAGACATTTTAGTTAGAGAGTAAGGTCAGAGAATGAGAGTGAGGAGAGTTGGAGAGTAAAAGGGATGAGGAAGAAGGAGGTAGAAGCTGGAACGGAATAAATGCATGTTTGAACTTAGAGTCGGTATCGTGCTGTGAGTGTGCCTGGGAGCATGTGCTAGAATCGTACTCAGTAAGAGGAGACGATTCTACACTGACCAGCCGCCGTGGCGAAGTGGTTAGCGTCGCGGACTCCCGGCTGGGAGGTCGTGGGTTCGAATCCCATCAGAAGTCATGTGGGGTTTTTCTGCCCCGACCGGCTCCTACCCCAGAGTTGAGTTTGCTGCGGACTCAGTTGGGAAGACTGGGACCACACAGTCGAGTTTCATCCACTTAATGGATGCGTTTCTGAGAGTGTTGCTCAAATTTCCTGACCAACACTGCAGGTGTCTG
>JADBJO010005922.1:39688-47188 GCA_016801955.1 Conus betulinus | reverse complement strand
CATACTTGTGCACCACGTAAAAACCGCAATTTGCCCCATTGCGTTTTTGGTCCGCTGCAGACTTCCAAACTTTGAGAACACAAAACAACAACACAAACAACAACAACAACAACAGCAACAACAACAACAACAACAACAACAAGAAGCATCATACTTTAATGTAAATTAAAGTAGTATATACAGTTTTTTCAGAATGAAAAGGTGGAAAAACGATAACGTTCAGAGAACACCCAACATGATCATTCAAGTCAGTGTTGAGCACCTCTATTTTCCACTCTGCTGTCAAACTTTAAAACGCAGATTAGTAGTAACATCTGTACAACATTCGTCAGTCAGCGTGAAAAGATTTCAGTACAGAAACAATTCACAGCATTTTGTACATGAAGATACACACATGATTTCACAATCTAGCCTATGTTTATCTGGTTTAGTGAGTAATTTGCACATGATCACCCGTACATCAATACAAAATCACTCTTTCATTTACTATAATGACAAGGATTGAGTACAGAAACTATCCACAAGCGTTTTGTTCATGATATACATACAGTTTTGACAGACTGGACTGTTTTTAGCTAATCACAGACAAATAGCTGCTCCAGGGCATTCGTGGGTCAGTCCGTATTTTTTTTTTCAGACTGTCACTGGCCTCCCCCCCTCATGTCCATCCCCTCGTTTCTCAGTCTCACGTCACACACACACAACACACAGACACACACCCCACACCACACACACACACACACAACACACACACACGCACACACACACACACACACACAGACACACACACAAAAACACACACACACACACACACACAGACACACATACCACACAGACAGACACACAGACACACACACACACACACACATCACACAGACACAGCACACACACACACAACACATACACAGCCACACACACACACACAGACACACACACACACACAACTACACACAACAGAACACAACACACACACACACACAGACACACACACACCCACACGACACACATAGACAACACAGACACACACAGGACACACACACACTACACACAGACACACACCACACACACACAACACACACACACAGAACACACACACACAGCACACACACAACACCATTACACACACACACACACACAGACCACACACATCACACACATCACACCCACAACACACAACAACACCCACACATCCGACACACACACACACCACACACAGATCACACACACACACTCCACAACAGAGACACACATCACACACACACACACACACACACAGACCCACACACAGACACACACAACACACACACACACACACACACACCACACACACACACACCACAACACACACACTTACTGCTTGACTTTCGCGCCTTGATACTATTAAGCGTGCATTATGTTATGTGGAAACAAATACTGTCACACAACAGCGGGGCAGGTCCAAAAACAGATATTTTATGTGTGCACTAAACAGACTTTTAAAAGAAAAAAAAAAAAAAAAAAAAAAACAGGAAAAAAGAAAGAAAGAAACAGAAGCAAAAGAATAGAAAATAAGACGAAAAAAGATTATGATGATAATGAAGGTATATGATGAGAATGAGACTCTTCATGAAAATGATGACGATGATGATGATGGACATCGCGTGACTGTGGCGAAAAAGGTTTGAGAAGGGCCACAGGTGATGCAGCAGAAGACTAGATAGGACTGACGTGAGAACGTCCAGATTGGTCGTAAAGACAGCCAAAGACGCGCACGACTGATCCTTCGCTGTGACGTGGTTGTACTTCTGTCCCTGTGGGCATAAAATGGGCTTAAGATGGCACGAGTGGCTTCGGGCACCTGCCCCCCCACTAGGACTCACAGGCCTCACAATACAAAGACCCGCCCTGCCCGCCACTATAGGGCTCACAGGCCTCACAATACAAAGGTCCCTGCCCGCCACTATAGGCTCACAGCAGGCCTCAAATACAAAGATATAGGCCCTGCCCGCCACTATAGGGCTCACAGGCCTCACATACACAATGTCCCTGCCCGCCACTAGGGCTCACAGGCCTCACAATACAAAGGCCCCTGCCCTCCACTAGGGTGCTCACATGGCCTCACAATACAAAGGCCCCTGCCTGCCACTTATGGCTCACAGGCCTCACAATACAAAGGCCCCTGCCCGCCACTAGGGCTCACAAGAGGCCTCACAATACAAAGGTCCCTGCCCGCCACTATAGGGCTCACAGGCCTCACAATACAAAGGCCCCTGCCCGCCACTAGGGCTCACAGGCCTCACAATACAAAGGTCCCTGTGTGCCCACTAGGGCTCACAGGCCTCACAATACAAAGGCCCCCCTGCCCGCCACTAGGGCTCACAGGCTCACAATACAAAGGCCCCTGCCCGCCACTAGGGCTCACAGGCCTCACAATACAAAGGCCCCTGCCCGCCACTAGGGCTCACAGGCCTCACAATACAGAGTTTCCTGTGTGCCACTAGGGCTTCACAGGCCTCACGTTCACAATACAGAGGTTCCTATTTGCCACTAGGGCTCACAGGCCTCACCAATACAAAGGTTCCTGCGTTGCCACTAGGGCTCACAGGCCTCACAATACAAAGGTCCCTGCGTGCCACTAGGGCTCACAGGCTCACCAATACAAAGGTTCCAGTTTGTATTTTGAACGACGTGAAGCGCGGCACCGGCTATTGCAAAGAGTGGCACCGTGTTCACCCTCCACTGAGGCTCTGTGTGTTTCGGTGTGTGTGTGTGTGTGTGTGTGTGTTGTTTTGTGTGTGTGTGTTTGTGTGTGTGTGTGTGTGTGAGTGAGTGAGTGAGTGTGTGTGTGTGTGTGTGTGTGTGTGTGTTGTGTGTGTGTGTGTGTGTGTGTGTGTGTGTTTGGTAAGATTGTTAATTCTTTCTCGCTCTCTCCCTCCTTCCCAACTTCCTCCTCTGCCTACCCACTCCTCTCTACGCGCGCGCGCGCACACACACACCACACACACACACACACCCACACACACACACACACCACCTCCTCTCTCCATACCCTCACACCTCCTTTTTTCCACAGACTGCAAGAGGATATATATTTTATTGTGTAAAAGTGTAACTCTATGTTTTTTAAGCACGTTTTGAGTCGGCGAAGCGGGCTCCCTTCCCCCGTTTGTAAGCCAGCCCTGCCACTTTTTCCCTCTCGCCACCTGACCTTGCCCCTGAGAGAGAGAGAGAGACTGAGAGAGAGAGAGAGAAGAGAGAGAGAGACAGAGAGAGAGAGAGTAGAGAGAGAGAGATGGATGGTCTCAAATACGTCATATGTCAAGCGACAAGTCTTCTGACCAGAAAGAGAACTTTGGTTGGTTTAGTGAGTAAGCCAAATCAGTCATTATAATGAGAACAAACTGAAAGAAAGAACCGTGGGCAGTTTGATGAGTAGGTCATGGCATCATCATTAGTTTGCAAGCATTTAAAGAGAGAATCATGGATAATGATACGAATAGATCAAGTCATAATAGTGCGTGTTTCCAGCGGCAAGAGTAGCCTGGATGGTTAATAAACGGATGACCATGTGATCATGATGATGGTTGGTTCCAAATACAAACACAAAAAATGTGATTTATGACATCTCTGCGCAGAGACCACTTCAACAAAGCAGAAACAAATGGACACGGAACCGAATCTTTGAAGGACCAAAAATAGTATAAGCATCGCCCTTTTTTCTTCTTCTCCAGCTCCGAAAGAAGGTATACGCCTAATTCCCCGAAGAGGGAGTATGGCTGCCTTAATGGCGGGATAAAAAAACGGTCATTCATACAAAACTCCACTCCCTTTGTTAGGCCGATGAGATTGATCCTTGCCTGTCTGCACCAGGAGTATTCAGCCTGCGTATGCCGCAGAAGAAGCCGAAGAAGAAGAAGAGAGAAAGAAGAAGAAGAAGAAGAGAAGAAGAGAGAAGGATATGCTAAAAAAAAAAGTGCAGAACCAAGTAGGAAAAAGCAGGCAACACAAAAATTTATATCCCAGAATTAACATACATATCATAAGAATCGGATCAAGAAAGAACACATTCGAGAGCATTTACACATATCATCACTGTATATGAATATACAAAAGCATAATTAAGACGAATTGTGACTGAATTCCTAGACATAATAGCCTAAAAAGGTCACGACGATATGTTCGCACAGATACACCACCACAACCCTCGCAGGGCAATTCACACACACACACACACACACACAACGCACGCACCGCACGCCACGGCACGCACGCACGCACGCACACACACACACCACACACACACACACACACACACACACACACTCCCGCGGCACCCATTCCCCCTTCCTTCCTCCCCACGTCCCACTTACGATCGCCACCTGATTTCCAAATTTGAGAAAGCAAATTTAGCAAGTTTATTCATATACATAAGCCATAGGCCCCTATAAGAAGGGGAGTGTGACATATTCAAATAATTCAAGACAAAGAAAAATATACTAATTGTACCATACACAAACATAACAAAAAAAGTCAAAGTGTGCTAAGAACATAATACGTCTCTTATCTTAAAGGCGTGATAAAGTAAAAAAAAAACCTAACATTTTCCACCACATTTTCATTGGTAGAAGCCATCAGCATACACAAGACGGAAGAGACAGGGCTGCTTATAATATTTTCTGGGAATAAACTTTTCTCTAGTATTCTGAATAGCTGGGCATACTAAAACAAAATGTACTTCGTCTTCCTTTGATTTTCTGCACAGTGGACATATTAAATCATGACCAGTATGAGCCCTGTATCTTAGGTAATGAACTCTTATTTCTAACGCTCCAAATCGGAACTTAGATGTGATCTGTTTCAAAGATCGACTTAATCTAAGGGTTATGTATGGCTTAACAAATGAGATATCCCATTCAACAAAGAGTACATTTCAAATCGTTCACTGGTTTGGATATGGTGTTGCCAATGTTGCCAGCTACAATGCCAGTTCTACGAATAAAGCAGCTACAATTAAACCCAACAATCAGAATCTTTATAGTCTGAAGCTACGAATAAACAAACATTTTACACATTTTGGCCCTACTCCCTAAGTATTAACCCAAACATGAACCATAAACCAAATTAAACAAGCATAACTTCACACTGGTTGCCTAATTATGTTTACCTTTAGCATCAAGATGCAACAGTGTCAAATATGCTTTGTGTGGCAGTCTGTTTTCTTCCATGCTGATAAGCCTTAACCAATACTTTACTCATCGAAGAACAGAATTGACTGTAATCGGATAATCGGATTTCACCATAAACTAAGTCATTTGGTGTACGTCTGTGTACACCAAGAAAACGTTTCAAAGAACACAATGAACCTTTTCACAATGTTCAGCAGCTTTTTCCAAACCCCACAGTTCTGCCCCATACTGAACAATAGGCTGTATTTTGGCATAAATTTTTTTAGGAGTATTTCCAAGAATCATTTTTAAGCAGACACAATTTTTGCATGACACTTAACAAAGCGTTCTTTCCACGACTTGCTAAATCTCTACTAGCACCTGTAAAAACTCAATTTTGTCGAAAAATATATACCAGGATACTTATGGACATTTACAACCAGGCATTATAACTCCATTATAGGTCCATCGTTCTGTAGCTGCTAAATATCCTCTCTTTCTGAAAACAATAATATTACTTTTATCTAAATTAACACACGCAGATCCAGACTGAAAGCTGCATTTTGCAAACTGTACGCTGGCTGTGTAGCCCAACGACAGTAGTTTCAGACATTAAAATGACGTCGACAACTAACAGTAAAATAAATAATTCAAAAGTGTGGTAGAAAACATGCTCTTCCTTTTCTTACAACTTCCAGAGCTAATTTATTTATTAATAAAAAAAAACAATACAGGGCTACATACATCACCCTGTTTAACACCAACAGTGCAGTTAATAACATCTGACAATCTGTTTCCAGTTTTAATTCTAGCTCTCACGTCTTTGTACAAGCTATGGATACATTTTAAACAGTTTTCCTCGTATCCCATTCTTACAGTAAAATTGGTCAAAGTAAGCTACGATTTACTGAGTCAAAAGCTTTTTGAAAGTCAATAAAAGCAACATACAGTTTTTTTTTAAAAAATTAGCAGCAAGTTGCTTCTGTACTAAAGCCATGAGCGTGAACATGTGGTCAGTTTTGGAGTGGAGTAAACTTTTTAAATCCTGCTTGTATATCTCCAGTAATGTCATTTTCTGTTACCCACGCTTGAATTCTACTATTGATGACAGTACCATAAAGTTTACTGCTGATATCACTTAAAGCAATGCCTCTATAATTACTAGGGTTATTTGCGTCTCCTTTTTTGTAGTGGTAGGATAAGAGACTCACTCCAGTTATACACGAAAAAACACCTTTGTCAAACAAAGCATTGAAAAATTTGACCCAAAAAAAAAAATCAATAGTGTCATCACACAATTATTTCATCTGGTCCAGCATTTTACCAAGTTTTAGTTTTCTTAAATGCTAGAAGGATTTCTCCTCTTTAGTGATGGGACGATTAAAAACATAGTTATCCTCATTATTATCTATCTCTACGGTATCACTTAAGGCGTCAATTGAATCAAAACTTTCGACTTCCTTTTCAAGTAATGTTTTTAAAATGTTGAAACCAGTCATCGACTGTAATATCATTCCTTATGTACCTACGTTTAGGAAAATCTGCTGACATTAATCCAAACTTCCCGCTGATTTTGTACAGATTCGACTAAAGATTTAACAAATACTATTATTAAAAATCTTTTTCTTCATTTTTTAGTAGGTTTTTGTATTCTCGTCTACTTACACAAAATTCAACACGATCACTTGCATCCAGTGTGCACCTCATTTTTTATGTAATATCAAAATTGTTCTTTTCTTTACACTACATTCCTTATCATACCAATCCTGTGATTTAAACCTATCATTTACCAGAAAACACGTTTTTTTTTCATGCACGTGCTGCATTTTTTAATGCATTCATTAAACATGGAAAGCGCTTCGTTAACATCGACATCAACTAAATCAATGGCGGCATTCAGACATAAATTTGCATCTCAGATTTCATAGAATTCAAGTATAAACCCTGTAATTTTTCTGCATTCTAGACAAATTTGTCAAAAGCATATCTCTCTTCTTCCTTTTTTTTTTTGTTTGAGGAGTGTTTCCATTTCGGGTAAACGCAAGGACGTCCTTACAGGCATATGATCGGAATCAATTCTTTCTTCCAACAGAATAATTCTTATTACAAAACTCACATATAATCGAGAACGAATCGCATACATGACATCACAAAATAATCAGCAACACTACTGCCAACGTCGGAAATGTACGTGCAGCAACCATGAGGTCGCCATCACTCATACCGTTCAATATGCACAAATTTAAAGCAGTCCATAAATCTAGTAACAGTTACCGTAAGGATTTAAAACACCTTGTCTGGTGATTGTCTTCCAAAATATTACGGAAGCGCTTTTGTGAAGTGACGTAGTCTCGCT
>JADBJO010005922.1:15000-39166 GCA_016801955.1 Conus betulinus | reverse complement strand
CATTTTGAAATTCTCATGTACTGAAATAAATTGGAAAGACAGGAAGTAAGGAAAAAAAAAGGAAAAAGAATGACTGAGAAGTTGTTTGGCACTGTTGCTTTGAGAAACAAAACAAACAACAAAACAAACCAACACCAGCAAATCAGAACTCGCCTGTTGTTAGGCCTACAGATGATAGAGGAGAATTTTCATCAGGACAAACCAGTCAAAAAATACCCGTGTATCTAGACGACAGCCTTTTTTTTTTTTTTTTTTTTTTTGCACCAGTTATCGGATCAATGGAGCACCTAAGGCGGTGACTTTTTTTTACTTCTTCTTCTTCCTAAGGCCGAAATCCACTTTTTCAGTTTTTGGTGCTTTACACTATCCTCTTCATCATCTAAAAAAAAAAAAAAAAAAAAAAAAAAAAAGCGGAAAAAAAAATTCCACTACTACCCCCCCCCCCCCCCCTCCCCACTTTTTTTTGTTTTTTCTCCACCCAGTTTCTTACACACCATGCACATTCTGTATGTTCTCTTACAAACGGACATATTCTTGCTGATTTGAGTGTTTTGGCATTTGATACAAAGTGTCAGGGTTTGTTAATGTTCTAATAGTGGTGTACTGGCACTCTCACTCTGATAACATGCTGCTTATACAAAGAAAACAACATCAATGAAACCCAAGACTTAATTACTTTCTTTTCTTTCAGTTTATCCCAGAGAGAGGGAGGGAGGGAGGGGGGAGGTAGGGAGAGAAGGCAGCTGGCAACAGATGAATAGCTTACCAGGCACCAGCCACAAGGAGGTTTACAGATTTTCACAAATCACGTAGACCAGCAACGTTTATCTATAAATGAATGAGATACTGATATGAACAAGGAATTTCACATCCCTTTCTCTGATTCATCTTATATATTTCCGTTTGAAATATACTTCACCTTCGTTAGAGACAAAACAATGTGATGCCTATAAAGGTCAGAGGTAAAAAAAAAAAAAAAAAAAAAGACATCTTTATCAATCGTAAACCGGCATTATTTTCATTTCGAAGTGAGGCGACGGCAGACGGAAACTGAAACAAATTCTAAGGAAATTCTTCGTGAGTCCGCCAGAAACAAGACAAAATACAACGCGTTTCGACCTCTTAGGTCTTCTTCAGGCATTGCTTGTTTCCCATGCAGTATGAACAGTCACATCCTGTGAGAAGTCCTGGAAATGCTGGGCATTCTCGCTTTGCTCCAGATGCAATCACGAAAGGCAGGAAGACAATATGGTAAAAGCGTGGCTGTGTCTAATGTTGCACTTTCACCTGTCAGCTTAACAGCAACAACGAAGCTGCAAGAAGCACACAACTGTTCGCTGGGTGTTGGTGCCTGTCGCCGATGGGCTCTGCAGTCGTGATATATGGGCTGGTACAGCCGTGGGAGCGCTTCTATGAAACGTCTGTTGTATCGCATGCGGTGGTCACACACTGATATCTTGTGGGAGCAGTTGTGTCCCTGGACGTCTTCATGGAATGCCCTGTGCGTGCCTGCACCCTATGTGAACATAGCGCTGGCCTCTAAGCGTGGTGTAGGATTGGTTTAGCGGTTAGGACAGTATTTCTCAGAGTCTCACCGGCACCTTCGGGTTTATCTTTTTTTCCTGTCTGCTTTTTGGCTGACCCTGGGGAAAGGCCCTGAGACGGCGAGGAAAGACCCCTGGCCACCGGGAAAGTCCGGTTACTAGCGGGAAAGACTGCAACGCGGGATGGTCCTCAGAGGGCAAACAAAACCATGTGGTGACAGCTTGGCTCTGTCTGCAGTTATACTGTTCTCACCAGTCAGCAAAACTGGAATGAGTGGGGCTCCAAGGTGTGCGCAAACGTTTACTTGGTGGTGTCATCTATCATGAAAGTCAGTCATGAAATACGGGCTGGTACACCCATGGGGGCGTTTTTCCCTGGGTAAATTCTGTTGTGTTGTATCTGGTTGTCAAATAATGGCATATTCTGGGGAACAGTCACGCCCCTTAACGTCTTAACGTGCCTTAGTGTACATGCACCTTATGTGAACACAATGCAGACTTCTCTTCGGGTTATCTTTTTGTTCAACTTATTCCAAGAGCTCGACCTGAACTATCTTCACATTTGCTCTTGAACATTCAGAAAAGCGTGAGATCTAGCTAGCAGGGCGAGACTGAATGAAAATGTGACAGCTCTAACTTACTGTCCCCACTCTATTTCCTCAGGGTAGGAGGGATTTTAAACAGTTGAGTTACGTAATGACTAACCAAGTCAATCAAGTGAAAGGTGATAACTCTTCGGCTTAGTCAAATAATTATATCGTTGAATTAACCGCATCAATGCAGCTAAATTAAGCAAACAACTGTATGTATTGGAATCAACCATGTAACTATAGTAAAATAAGCAAAAGTGTTGGCTAATCATCCTAGAAGTTCTAACACCAAACAGCGGTTAAAATGAACATGCTAAGGCATAAAAAGGGAAAGCATAGTAAAAAAAAACTTTGAAACTAAATACCACTTACTGAAGACTGCTAGATAAAGGAAGTTGAAGGTAAAAGCAATTCTGCGAAGTGGTGACATGCAGGCTACATTATCCGTCCAGTAAACACCTGTTCTATCTTTTTTTTCATGAAGCACTTGGAACCAGTCTGGTTAGCTGTTGGTGTGTGACTGTGCTCACTTTTGCACCGTTATTAAATAAATGGAGCGTCATTCCCGTGCTCGTAGCTAGGAAACTGATACGTTGTCAAGAAATATGAGTGAGGCAGTTGCACCGAGCCTTGGTGGATCTATCGCTTTGCTTAGAACTGGAGAGCCTACAGACTCTTTGCACAGATGCTCAAGCTACGAGTGTGGCGAAACCCAGTGTCTGCCTCACGTTATACCAGCAGCACAATTTTTCGTGATTGGGGGGGAGAGGGGGAGGGGGCTGGTTAGATCAAACACGGATGTTTCCAAGTGCTCAGGAACATTTTGGGCAAGTAGGGAAGGCCAGAAATGACATCTGATCCCATCCCCAGGTTCTCAGACTAAGGCACCATGCTTTCTGATTGATGCCATGCTGTCTGATAGACGCTGTTGTGCGAGAAGCGGGACCTTTGATATGCAGGAAGCACATCAAACAACAGTCAGTTCCACTGTTTATCCAATCGGAGGTGGTGGGAGAGGGGGGAGGGGAGGAGGCAAGAGGGGTGGGGGTAGAGGGAACGAACAGTATAGGGAAGGTCTTTCTGAGGCTTGCCAAACTCATCAAGACTGGAGACATCTCTTTCTTTTCAAATGTAATTCACGCTGAGTTTTGTGAGAGGCTCATGAGAGAGTGGGAGAGGACAGGAACGGACCTGGGGGTGGTGGGATACCAGCTGCCACTCGGGAAGCAGCTGCCGATTTTTTTTTAAAGAGGAAATAATGCTGGGGAGGGGGAGGGGTTGGTGGGGTGGTGGTGTGTGGTGGTGGTGGTGGTAAGGGGTAGGAAGGATGATGTGGTCATGTCCACTTCGTCACCAGTCTCCGCTCTTCAAAGAGACTGGGTGGCAGTCTTCATCTCACAGACGAACCATCTGAGAGCCCTCATCCTTCGGATGGACAGTGTGACAGTCTTCATACAACAGAGGAACAAGGGGGCAGTCTTTCACCGTCAATGGTGCAGCGCGTTAGTGTTCCACCTACAGATGGACAACGCGCTTGTATTCATTCTGCAGAAGGACAAGGTGAGAGTCGTTACCTTTCAGAGGGACAACTGGTAGTAGTCCACGCTCTACAGAAAGACAAGGCAGCAGTCTTTAGCCTACATAGGGACAACATGGTAGTCTACGCTCTACAGAGAGACAAGGCAGCAGTCTTTAGCCTACATAGGGACAACATGGTAGTCTACGCTCTACAGAGAGACAAGGCAGCAGTCTTTAGCCTGCATAGGGACAACATGGTAGTCTACGCTCTACAGAGAGACAAGGCAGCAGTCTTTAGCCTACAGAGGGACAACATGGTAGTCTACGCTCTACAGAGAGATAAGGCAGCAGTCTTTAGCTACAGAGGGACAACATGGTAGTTCACGCTCTACAAATGGACCAGGTAAATGTCGTCATTCTACAAAGGACCAAAGCCTTTACCCTACAGAGGCACAAAGGAGTTGTTTTCATCGTGTATAAGGACAAGACGGCAGTCTGTATTCTATAAACTGAAAACATGACCCTTTTTCAATCTTCATAGGAGCGCTCGATCAGTTCAAGTCTGCCTCGCAGCAAATATGACTAAAAATATGTTCATTGTGATCATTTTTTTTTTTTTTTTTTTCTTTTTTTTTTGGGGGGGGGGGGGGGGGGGGGGCTATTTTATCTTTCTGGCATCAGCAGTGGCATAACTCCAACACTGCCTCTACACAACTACACAAAGGTTTTGTCCTATAACAGTTCCAGCACTGCTTTATTCAGGGAGTTGTCAAGATCAGGGTGTCGCGAGGCAATCCACCGGAGGAGACGCTGCACCGCTGCCCAGTCACTTTGGTGGTGATTGATGGTGACTGCTCGGCAAGATACGCTGGGCACCTACTACAATGAGGACACAATTTCTGCAGGACTTTAACACGTTTCACAACTTAGGTACTTTGCCATTTTTTTTTTTTTCAGCCACAGCCCGGTCAGGCCCGCCGCAGCTTCGGCACCGACAATCCACAGGGCGGAGTCGATGTCAAGTCGTCAAGAGGCAACCCACCGGAGGAGACACACTGCACTGCTGCCGAGTCACTTCAGTGGTGTTCAGTGGCGCCTGTCTGATCTAACATACGCAGGACACACCTACTAAGCCCCCTACTGACGACAATAATTGCTTAGTCGCGGAGCTGGCGTGAGTGAGCTCTCCCTCCGGAGGGCGCCACCACCACGTCCGTCCAACGACAGCCCCCCATGGACTCGCCGATACCGGTGACCCCGACGGAACCAAACCAAGGCCACAGACGTGGAGAGGACATCGAAACTGAGGTCACCATGAGAGCAGGGCATGAAGGGCCACAGAACTTGGAGACATTTTTTTTTTTTTTTTTTTTTTTAATGCTGATCGATGAGAATGAGATGATTAAGATGATGCTACGGATTTCCATTTCGGTCTGAGACTACATGACAGGGCTGTACTCTACGCTTCCTTTCATAATATATCCCGGCGTCAACCAGGCCCGAGAGATACAGGCACCTGCAGTGTTGGTCAAGAAATTTGAGCAACACTCTCTCAGAAACGCATCCATTAAGTGGATGAAACTCGACTGTGTGGTCCCAGTCTTCCCAACTGAGTCCGCAGCAAACTCAACTCTGGGTAGGAGCCGGTCGGGGCAGAAAAAACCCACATGCCTCTGATTTTACTCTACAAGGCTGTAATCCATGCTTCCTTTCATAAGATATCCTAACGTCCAACCAGGCTTGGGAGATACAGGCAGCTGTAGTGTTCGTCAGAAAATCTAAGCACTACTGTAAGAGACGGCATCTATTAATTAAGTAGACGAACCCTCGACAGCATGTTTCCGGTCTTCCCATCTGAGCCATAGCACTCTAAACTCCGGGTAGGGGCCGATTCAAGCTGAAAACTCCCCAAAGTGAATGTCTCTGACGAGACTGGAACCCACGACCTCCAAGGCTGAAAGACCCCGACGTTGACCGCTGAGCCATGATGGCTGATAACTAAGTCTATACTAAAACGGCTAGGTTATCACTTCGAGTCCTTTGAATGTTAGGTCACATCAGCCGTCTGTAGTGCCAACAGGACTCAGAAGTCTTGAGAGGTCTCATCCAACCAGTTAGCCACGCGCCAACCCGTCCCCACAAAAGCTGCTTCCTAAACACTGTTGGCATCGGGACAGTCATTCTGGCAGGGACCGCATGTGAAGGATTCCTGAAGAACGGCTTGGAAGCAAGACCACTTTAGAGAGCACGATTCGAAGAAGGGAAAGAAAAGGGCAACCATCGTTCTCTGCATTAAAATGCCATCAATATCAATCAGCTAAACAACAGCTACTCAAATAGCCAGCCAAGCCAAGCGAACACCCAGCCCACCAATCAGTCGACCGCCTAGCAATCAGCCAGTCAGCTGATCAATCATTTGGGTCCACGATGCCCTACATGCTTTTGTCATGTCAACAGCGCTCTGGTCATAACTTTCGATTTCTGACGATAGATTTTTAAGCCGCAAAATAATCGAACAATCGATATAGTCTTCCCCTCCCAGAAAGCTTTCAAGGGTCATGTTTTTCAGAGCTGCAGTCTACAGGGGGTGCAACGAGGGAGATGGTGATTACAGCGTTATAATCAATCATCTAATGGACACGAGCACCGACGATCAATGGTAACACGCTCCACCTCTCTGCCCATCCACCCCAAACCTCCCCTCCCCCTTCTTCTGTGACGTCACCACTGGTCTTTTTTTAAGGTGAGTTTTATGAGCATCTGATAGAGACGGCGGAGCTGTGTCGTTCAGACAGGTGTGGAGAAAGGGGAGGGGATCAGGAAGAGAGATTATACTGAAGAGAGAGAGAGAGAGAGAGAGAGAGAGAGAGAGAGAGAGAGAGAGAGAGAGAGAGAGATGTAACTAAACGTACAGGGAGAGGGGCAGACAAAAACGCATACAGAGAGAGAGAGAGAGAGAGAGAGAGAGAGAGAGAGAGAGAGAGAGAGAGAGAGCACCACATACTACAAACTCAGTTTCACCTACTTCAGTAACAAATGGCCCTAGAACCTTAACTCCTATTTTTAAACCTAACTGACAACTGGTATTGCAGCATTCATATGTCAGCATCATTATTTCTCGGTAGCAACAGTGATGAGCGCAAGTGGCGCTTCTGCAGCGGTTCCGGTTCAGGCTACTGCCGCCGAGAGGAATAAGTTCCGGTCTCCCCACCCATCAAATATTAACCTTTTTCATTTTTAACATAATTTGCATCTGAGGACAAAACGAAACCATGTCAGCTCAATGGCTATCGTTTTTAGATTCGTTGACCACTTAGAGTCTCCTTTTTTTTTCATCCTCTCAGCTATAACCATGTTAGTTGCTCTGCCAGGTATTCCCCCTCTCTAACTGAATGTAGATCGATTGGTCTTCAATTTGACGTCTAATTTAATCTCCAAAGAAATATTTGTAACTTGGTCTTTTTCTAAGGTTTTCTTATGGCGGTTAGAACATACAAGGGAATTTCTTATTTTGATCCCACGTGAAAACATATAAGCGAAACCAACCAACCAACCAAACAAAGAAAAAAAAACAGCCCCACACCCCCACCACCACCACCAGCCACACAGACACAGACACGCACACAGACACAGACACAGACACACACACACACGCACACGCACACACACACACACATATATATATATATATATATATATATATATATATATATACATACATACATACACACACACACACACACACACACACACACACACACACACACACACACAACAATATAATCTTCCAGGCAAAGATGGAAAGTGAAGGGGATAAGTATCTCAACTCATTTCCCCACTATTCGTCTTTGTCCAGTTGGATTGTGCAGAAGATCACAAGCCACTTCTGGGCACCACAGTCGAAGTGTGGCACCAAAGAACAATGCTTTGGCTGGGATGCACATTCGGGTAACTACTTATAAAAGCTTGTTGGTGCTGACCGCTTTTTTTTTCAGCCAGGTCAGTCTCCCGCCTCCATGTAACCTTGGCCGCAGATGTGAACCACCATGTGGGTGCCTCAAACATGACAGTGTGACAATGCCAGTGACGAACTGTGGCGAACACACGGCCATCTGTGAACAGGAGGCTGACAGAGAGCCAGCCTAATCACCAGGACGTGATGAATGCCTACAGTGTGCGTAATAGAAACTCTAACGAGGGAAAGATGAAGATACGTATCCTCTAGCCTCAAACTTCTCTGGTCCACTGCTGCCCTTTGCAGCAGAAATGCATTCAACATTGTGCTCAGTCTTGTAGCAGTTTTTTCTCCATAGACGTTTAAAAAGTTTAGTTATAGTACAAACCGCACGAATGCTGCTTTCTTTCCCCCCTCAGACCTCCGTTATCGCTCGAGTCCCTGCCCACTTCTCTCTTCTCTTCCTTCCTGTGCCATTCCTCTCCCTGCGCCGCA
This sequence comes from Conus betulinus, assembly GCA_016801955.1. NCBI lineage: Eukaryota > Metazoa > Mollusca > Gastropoda > Neogastropoda > Conidae > Conus > Conus betulinus. The sequence continues at coordinate 31,064 of JADBJO010005922.1, read as the reverse complement.
GTAAGTGGAGTTTGCTGTATCTTTTGTTTGGGCAATGGCGAAACGACAGTGTGAGCCGGATTCTGTGTTCGAGAAGATGGGAGCTGCAAAAATGGGATTTAGTTCTGGAAGCGGTAGCTGTGCAGTGTTATAGCAGTTGCAGAGTGTTGAATGTCAAAGGTGTAGGAGGGGTTCGAGACCGTTCACACAATCGAAGAGCTGCATTTGTTTCTGCCTTTCTTTTTCTCTCTTTTCTCCTATATTTTTTTTTTTTTCTTCTTACATTTACTACTTTTCGTTTCGGTCCCATCTTTTCGCTACAGTTCTTGCTTTTTTTTCCTCCTACTCATTCCTCTATCTTTTCTTCATGTTTTCCGGTCTGTCTCTTCGTTTTCTTACGTTCCTTTCATCCCCGCATCCCCACCACTTAGCCTTTACCCAATCTTTTCTACATTTTCATCACTTTTCATGTTTTTATTCTCTTTTTGACTTGCATTTTATTTACTTCATGTGTTTTCTCCCTTGTCTTACTTTTCTTATCTTTTCGTTCATGTCCTAACCTTTTTTTGCACCCCCTCCTCTTTCCCTACTTTTTTCGTACCTTTAATACCCCATATTTGCTTGCCTTTTCCATCTACCCCATCTTTATTATTGTCCACCTTTACCAGTGTCTTGCTAAAGTTCTTTTTTCTTTTTTCAATCTACCTTATTTTAACTCACATTCCTTTACTTTACTTTTGAACCGCATTTCCCCACCTTTTCGACACGTCCAGTTCTTTGGTGCTTTCTGTGGTTCCTGATAATGTCCTTTGTGTCCCTCTTTTCCCTATATTTCCTACTTTTGCTGACATCTTCTCATTTCCTACATGTCCCACCGTTCCCCTGCATTTCCTAATTTTCCAAACGTATCCAATAAAATCTACCTAGCTACTTCTCTCTTCCTAGTTTTTTCAACATTTCTGACTTTTCTCTACGTTTCTAACATTTCGTACCTTGGCATACATTTCCTACTTTTCCTACATTTCTCTACATCCCACTCCATTTCTAGTCTTTCTACATTACCTAGTTTTCCCCTCATTTTCCTCCATTTTCAATTTTTTCGTCATCTCTCTACACTGCGTCCTTTTCTTATAGTTCTCTGTTACATATTATCACATTTCATACAACCGCTACGTATTCCAATATTCTCTACTTCTCTTTCTCTCAGCATTCACGCTTTCGTACAATTTCCTAACTTCTGACTTTTCTCCACACTTTTCTTACGGCCCCCTTCTATTTCTTGCTGCCTGATCTGCTTCTTCCTACCACTGCAGCTTATCCAACCAGTCCTACCATTTCTATGGTTTCCTACTTTTCCTGCCGCTCCGACTATTTCCCCCCCAACTGACACTTTTTTGTCTTTCCTGCGATTCACACACGTTCCAAATTACTGACAAAGTTCCTGGAGAATGAAGACTTCAAATGTAGTATCTGCAAAGAAATATAAGCCAAAACAAGATGTCAGGTAATATATTGACCCGTACGCTGCCTTGCAAAACTCTTTCCTCGCGGTGATCAAGCGCTGTGAACCTACCCGGTACTTGCGCATCTTTTATATTATCATGACACACCTGTCCAACATTTCTGACTTTTCTTTACGTTCCTAACATTTTCGTACGTTGGCATATATTTGAGGGGATTAAGTTGCAGATGTTGGTCCGAAGAGAATGTCCAGTCTGTGTATCGGACACTGATCCAGAATTCTTGGATCAAGAGAACAATGCTCTCTCCGATGAGCTAATCACGACCCTACGCGTTTACATACTTCCACATCTTCTGCGGTGTATATAGTTAAACCTGAATGTAACTAACAGATAACCTCCTCCATTGTCAAATGCGATGTCATCCAGACTGCTGTCAATTGTCTATCACCAGCCACAGGATCAAAAGGTACCAATGCCAAAACCATACATAGTTTGCGTGTGAAGATTTTTCCCCGTCAGATACCGGTATTTCGAAACCTGATTGTTTCTCCTCAGTGACCTCAGAGAGTCCTAACTTGACTCCTTTGGCGCCAAACGAAATTAAAAGAAAGAATTCCTATCTTTAAAGACTACAACGAAATCAGTTCACGATCATAGTCGACTCCTTAATTACATTTAGGATTACCACCTATACACATGTACAGTAATATTCTTTTTTTTTTTTTTTATTTGTTATTATTCAATATACAATCTTCCATCTTTATAGCCTACAACCAATCGTGTGTTCATGCAGTCCTTGATTACCATTAAAAGAGATGTCATGGCATCTAAGTGACATCCACGATCACTGCCTATAGTAGAGTCGGGATGACAACAAAGGTCAAGTAGTAACAACGTAGTTTGAATAGATGAAAATCGTCCTGGTTCTGTGGGGAAAATTTTTTTTAAATGTGAAAAAGGACGAATGTGGCAGCAGTAAATAAGTTCAATGCAACACGACAGCAAGGACTGCAGAATTATTCGCGGCTTGTGAACTTCACGTGTTTCTATGCCATTGATAGGGCACAAGGATTTGGGAGTGAAAAGTCTAGCAGACGACAGAAAAATGAAGGATCATGTGGATAGTGCTTTATTTAAAAAAAAAAAAAAAGGAAACACAAACATTGGATCTGCCTCAGAGTCAGTCACAACATGGGTCAAGGGTTGGACAGTGTGATGAAAATATGTTGGTAATGGTCGATCCTCTTTCAAACGCCAGGTGCAGATTTGAGTGTGACAGAGAACATGTAGTGTTTTGGGCTTAATCTGTAAACGTGGACGCGGATCTATACCATCATACGGTGGCATGACGGGGATAACCCTCACACATGAGTGGGGGAAAGGGGACCAGTCTTACCCAACATCATATCAGCAGAACAACATGGGAATATTGAAAATGGCAAAGTTTTATGCTGAGCGCAAAAGCAGGATTCGAACTCGTAACATTTTGACGGCAAACTTGGTGTTCTAACCCATTGAGCCTGCCCAGGGCGCTCCAAGTGATCAAGCCTAATCGAGGTTTAACACCCGAGCCCACCTCAGGTAATCTAGCACACGACTGCAGTAGTAGGTAATCAATGGTCACATCACAACCAGGCTCCCTCGCTGCGTCCACCTCTCCTTTCCCCCGCCCCACCACCACACCATGCTCCACCCTCCCACCCCTCTGTCCCACCCCACGCATCCTCCCTCAGCCTCTCTCCGTCTTTATACTACCTTCTTCTCATCCCCGTCGCCACGTCACCCAACTCTTCCAGACGACCTAAGCCATGTCTCTGCTTGAAGTGGTTGACGCGCAGCCAGTTTCGCAACGTACAGCGCTGTGACCGGAGTCAGACTTGGGCCCAGGCAATTGATCAACACTGTTGTGTCTTGCCCACTGGAACCTCGTAACTTGGCACTAGACTGGAAGGTTGTCCTTCTCTCTTGACAGACACTTCTGTCTGGAATCCAGCTCTCTGTGTACATTGGATGCTGTAAGATTCATTTGCGTAGTTCAGCGTGTGATCAACGTGATTTGGGGTGCTCAAAGCTTAAAGAACTTCTGTGTTACTGTAAAGTGTGAGGTTTGTTGTTGAGCAAGAAGAGGAATTACTTCAGTGGAGCTATTGTGAAGCTTTTACAATTTACTGGACGCCAAAGACATGAGCAAAAAACAAAATACAATTTTTTCTTTCCTGTGAGATTGCGGAGTGACAGGAAGATCAAGGCGGATACAGGACAAAGTATTGTGTTTGTTGTGGTTTTTGGCTGTGGTTTTGTTTGTTTATACCAAAAGGATGAAAGAATCAAATGCATAATCCAACTTTCTTTGAGCTTATTTTCAGGAATTACGATTTGTCTTACCAATTAGGAAAGTATTGCCGAAAGCTTTGAGAGAGAGAGAGAGAGAGAGAGAGAGAGAGAGAGAGAGAGAGAGAGAGAGAGAGAGAGAGAGAGAGAGAGAGAGAGAGAGTCTTAGGCAGAAATAAATGCGGAGAACAGGAACCAAAAACGAACCAGCCATTCCTTTCGGAAACAGTTCGTCCGCTAAATAGCCAACCTTGCCAGCCTTTAGCCAAAACCATCCTTTGCATCATTTTCGACCGCTACACCTATAGCGAGAGGCATGTGAAGTAGTATTGCCAGTTTATACCCCAATTAATCTATGAATTTGTTATAAAAAAAAAAATCTGCAGAGAAGTAGATGAGTACAACATTTTAAAAATGTACAAGAACAATGAAAACAGATCAACAGAAGTTTTAAGAAAATAAAAAGAAAGAGCTTTGTGTAGCAAATAATGAAATAGAATCTCAGCTTGCAAAACGAAAAGCGATGGCAATTTCGCCATGAGACGGAAGTCTAACAGGATTTCACTGTCCCTCACAGCAAGTGTAATAAACAATAGAGAGGACAACGAGCACGTATTGTAATAAACAGGCACACAGAGCATATTGTAGGCCAGCAGAATGAAAACATGACCTGATAACATCAATATCCAAATGATAGGAAACAGGCAACGAGAGGGAAAGAAAAAACAAAACAAAACAAATAAAAAAAACAAACACACACACAAAAAAAACGAAAAAACAAAAACCAAAGGGAACAAAAAAAAAAAAATGCAAGGTGACATGGAAAAAAAAACACCCTCTACACGCGCAAAAGAGTGATAAATGAGTAGATCGTCATCCACCGAGAATAACTAAATCAATAAATACGGCTGTGGGCGAAAAATGGTTTGGAAGATAAACAGAGCAACACAGGCAAAAGCTGAAAGAGCAAAAATTGATATTTGAAAATTGCGAAGCGTGGTAAAAAAAAAAAAAAAAAAAGTGTGCTGGCATTTGCGAAGTGTAACAAGTAACAGACACGCAAAAAAAAAAAAAAAGAAGCAAAAAAGAAAAGAAAAAGAAAAAGAAATGACGGCCCGAATTTTTGGGGTTCCCAATCTGGTCCTCAGGATTATTTTTCTCTTCGACAGATATAGCATTTTTTCCCTTCGATTTTAAACCGAAATTGGTCGAAATGAGCATAAGTGTGTGTTTGTTTGGCATTTGCATAACAATCAGTGTGCTATAATTACATTTCATTGGATCGTTGACAGAAAGAAAACACGACAGAGAGAAAGTGTCTTTGAAGGCAAGTCAATGTCGAAAGTAGAGAATCCTTCGGCTGCGGAACTGCGAACAATACAGTGAATAAGTGTCTCGTGAGTACAAAGAGTAATAGGTAAAGAATGAATGAAAGGATAGATAAGTAAATGTACAACTGAATAAATGCATGAATAGAGACAGGTAAATGAAAACAAGAAATACATTGAATCACCAACCCACCAACCAACCAACCAACCAACCAGCAAACCAACCAACAAACCAAACAACAACCAACCAGTCAAAACTAACTAACTAACTAACTAACTAACTAACTAACTAACTAACTAACTAACTAACTAACTAACTAGCTGAATGAATGAATGAATGAATGAATGAATGAGTGAATGAATGAATGGATGAATGATGAATGAATGAATGAATCAATCAATCAATCAATCAATCAATCAATCAATCAATCAATCATCAGTCAATCAATCAATCTGCAACCTGTCAAGAAAAAAAAATCAAACTTCAAGGACAAAACGTCAGATCTAGTTGCAAAGTGAGACGACTGCAGGCGGAAATCTAAACAGATTTTAAATGTTAGTGATAGCACACCGAAAAAAAAAAAATAGACAAACGAATGCAAAGACAACACACGACACGTTTCGACCTCCTAGGCTTCTTCAAGCAAGATACACAACACTCTGGACAACAAAAATGAACGAGCAATCACTTATCTTCATCCACTACAGCGCAGTATAGTTAGTTAGTTAGTTAGTTAGTTAGTTAGTTAGTTAGTTAGTTAGTTAGTTAGTTAGTTAGTTAGTTAGTTAGTTTGTTTGTTATTCAACGCCTGTCTTGTGCTGAAGTGGAAGAAGATAAGAGATTGCTCGTTCACATTCGTTGATCTAAGTGTTTTTGTATCTTGCCTGAAGAAGACCTAAGAGGCCGAAACGCGTGGTGTTTTGTCTTGTGATTAGTTTTGTCCACGTTTTTTTTTTTTTCTTTTGCGGTGTGCTATCACTAACATTTAGAATTGACAAAACGTCAGCAGGAAGAGAAAAAATGATTTCCATCCTACCTGCGTTCTGATCTCTCCGTCTTACTGTTCTTGTGTCATTTCGCTTGCACGGTGAGAAAATCATGGTGGAACCAGGAGCCTCAGTCTGACGACGTCATTTTCACGGACTATTTGCTGTGGGAAATACAGTCCAAGTCCAGACTTGACTGCGCAAAACTGTGCACCGAGGACCTCAGATGTGCGTCCATGACTTCTACTACCCTGACGTCACATTCAGTGACGTGTAGGGGACACTCGCAAGTTATGACGTCAGGAGGGACACCAAAGCCTGCGACAAAGCACTATAGAAAGAAAGGGGAAGAGGAAGGTATCAATACCTCGAATTTGTTTGATATACTTGTGTAATATTTATTCATTCATTTGTTTGTATCTATTCATAAATTCATTTTACCTTAGTTTACTTCCTTTTATCGTTAATATTTAATTCAGTTTAGTTATTTGACGCTGAACGGAAATGTTTGAAACATAAGTGTGTGCGAAACACGTGCATAGCTTCCTTTTCTTAAATGGAAAAGCTCGGTTTTATTCAGCACCTGACTATCATCATTTAATTCAATCATGGGAACCAAGATTGGTTTGGGATGTTGTTACTGGTTTTGGAATTTGCTTTTGTTTACTTAAATACACGACAGAGCTCTTAAAAGAACATTTACTGTGTTAGGAGATTGCTGACGAAATAGTAGAATCAGATGGACAAACAAAAATCAAGAACAACAAGAACAAACAACAACAACAACAATAACAACAACAAACCGAACAAAACAACCTCGGAACTTGTTATCATCACAAACCAGTGAAGTGGCGTAAATACCCAACACTATACTGCAATACAATGCGATGTAATATAATACAACAATGCAATTAAACGAAACACAGCACGGTACAAATTACCATAAAACTATAACGTTTAATGTAGTACAGTTACAAGTCGTACAGAACTGCGTGGTGAGGTTTAGAAAGAGAAGGGGTTAGCTACCGCCAAGGACACAGACCGACAGAGTACAGGACTACTGCGTTGTGAGGTATCATGCAGTACAGCAGTCCAGTAGAGCACAGTCGATTACAGTACAATACGCTTCAATAGAACAGAGACATATTGATGGACCCTTTATTGCATAACGCACCTTTGGTATCCATTTCTTGACAGCGCGTTATATACTGGAAGGTTCATAACCAATAATCTCTTCCTTCCCGCTCACTACATTCAAAGCGACAAATAAAACTTGCAACATCAACTATTCAACAATAATCAAAAAAAAAAAAAAAAAAAAAAAGATGCAACATATATTGTATTAGAAGTCATTTATTACCATAAAGTATTTTTCATTAAGAATGTGACAAAGAAACGGCCATCGTGGTCACATAGTTAGTGTTGCAAATGTGGGGCGCGAGCGTATGTGTATGGTTGTATGCGTGCGTGCGCCCATGCACGCGAGCGCGCATGGGCTTGCATATGTCTGTGTGTGTGTTTGCGCGCGCGCACGTGTGTGTGTGTGTGTGTGTGTGTGTGTGTGTGTGTGTGTGTGTGTGTGTGTGTGTGTATGCAAGCTTATGATTCTGTTATTATGCAAGCGTGTATGCCTGTCTGCATGGATGTGGGTTTGCATGTGTGTGCGTAAGTGTACGTGCAAATGCTCATGCGTACATACAGGTGCCTTAAGCATCTTTTATAGCAAGGGAAACAAAATTCCTTTCACAAAACAGCAAACCTGATAACGCCAGTAGTAATTTGGAAGGCCTGATTAAGGGTGAAGCAACACCCAAAAACATAGGCGAGGCAAAATGACACGGGAAGATATGGCACCCAAAGTAAAATAGGAAAGGCGAAAGAAAAAAAGGACAAATCGGTATGACCCCGTGGTATTGTGCTTCAAAGGATTTTCATCGTTTTTTTCTTCGAGGGGGAGGTTGTATGTCTCTCACTCACGCTCACTTTGCAACCATGAAAGTACTGTCATCAGTAAGGATCTCATTAAGAGGTGTCCTTTCTGAATTGCATCAGAGGAGGCAACTGTAAACACCGCCACAGTAACTAGCCAGTAGTGCACTGTCTCCTCTGATGGGTTGCCTTTGGAACCATGAAAGTACTGTCATCACTAATGGGCTCAGTGAGCAACCCGACATTGAATACTCCCTGTCGACTGCTGGTGCTGGATCTGCAAGCAAGCAAACAAACAAACAAACAAACAAACAAACAAGCAAAACAAATTCTGGGTGTGGTTTTTTTGGCAGAATGAGCGGCGTGGTGGTGATGCAGATGAGAAGACACGGAAGAAGAGAGCAAAACCAAATGAAAATGGGAGAAGATGGATGAAGCTAAATCCATGTGCACATTTAGACATGACTGCTTTTGAAATAATAACATCGACATACAGGCCTATAGAAATCTCTCTCTCGCTCCCTCTCTGTCTGTCTGTCTGTCTGTCTGTCTGTCTGTCTGTCTGTCTGTCTGTCTGTCTGTCTCTCCAGACCTACTTACCTACCTACCTCTCTACCTATGTAGCTATCTACCTACCAGTCCAGTTGAGTGGTTGCTATCTATCCATCTATCTATCGACCTATCTATTGAGCTATCTATCGACCTATTTATCGACCAATCTATCTATCTATCTATCTATCTATCTATCTATCTATCTATCTATCTGTGATGTGAGCTGTGGGTGGGTCAGTGTGTCCTGTAGGGGAAGGACTTGTAGTGTTTTCTCTATCAAATTTCACCTCCACCCTCTCTCTTGCCTGTTGTGGAAGGAGCAACTTTCCAGCACTAGTCAGGTGAGATAAACGTTTCTCTCTGGTTTTACCCCTATCGTCTTTCTTGATTCACTTACAGCTGATCAGTTTGATGGCCTCTGGTAGAACAGTGCCTGTTCACCATGAGTTCTCCTTTTTACATGCTAGGCCACTTAGTCCATTTCTGGTTGCGGTGGTCTTTGTGTCATGAAAAAAAAAAAGAGAGGAGGGGGAGGAGTTGGTCATCCCCCACCACTTACAATGGGAAAACCAACATAGAAAATGAAAAAAAAAAATGTACTTTCATAGCCGTTTGGGTTTGAATTTAGAGCACTGAGGCTAATTGACAAAGCGCCGTTTAACACAATTTCGTCATTCCTGATTTTCTCGCATGGCAGTCAGCGTGCAGATGGTGAACATGGAGAGGGGGGGGGGGGGGGGGGGGGGGGGGGGGGGGGAGATGGGTAGAGAGAGGAGGGAGGTTGTCAGCTTCTCTCTGATCTAGCTGAGAGAGACATGCATTCAGCTAAGGGAAGGGAGAGGAGAGGGAGTGAAACAGCTACATACTTCGAAAGGGACGTAATCTTTTTCCCGTAACTTTGTTTCCAAAGGCGGACTGCGCGCCAGCAACTTAACCAGACTGTGGGAAGAGTGAGGGGGTGAGGGGTTTGAGATTGCCATTTATGAGACAGAGGGTGGTGTGTGTTGTACAGTTTGTACAAGTTTGTACAGTTTGTACAAGAGGGTAGGTGTAGGAGTGGATGGAGTGGTGGTGTCAAGTTCATCACACTGTCTATCTATCCATACTTCCATCTCTCTCTCTCTCTCTCTCTCTCTCTCTCTCTCTCTCTCTCTCTCTCTCTCTCTCTCTCTCTCTCTCTCTCTCTCTCTTCTCTTCTCTTCTCTCTCTCTCTTTATCCATGTACGTCATCAAACCTTTGTCTGTCTGTCTAATATCTGTCTGTGTACCTATCTGATCGATCCATTCTCTCTCTCTGTTTCTTTCTCTCTCTCAATCCATCCACCCTTCTACCCCCTGTCTTTCTATATCAGTCAGTCTGTCTGTCCATGCATCTTTCTATTTCTCTATCTTTCGATTAACCTCTCAGTTTATCTTTTCTTCTCTACAAATATTGAGAAGTACCTTCGTTGTTAAAGGTGTTAACCACTCATTGTTGAAACGATGAAAATTGAAGGATTGCTCGATTGCTTTCTTGCTTGACTGATTGACTGACTGATAGATTGACTGGTTCGTTCATTCATTCATTCATTCATTCATTCATTCATTCATTCATTCATTTTCATTCACTCGATCGTTGTAACAATAGAAATTAGTTGTTTGTTTGATTGATTGATTAATTGCTTGCTTGCTTGATTGATTGATGAAATTGCTCGATTGCTTGATTGCTTGCTTGGTTAATTGATTGTTTGGTTGGCTGATTAATCAGTTGGTTGATTGATTGACTGACTGACGGGTTGATTGATTTTTTTTTTTTTTTTTTTTTTTTGCTGTCCCACCTCTGCGCCATCTCAGAGGCAGTGCACACACGCCGCTCATTCCGGCATCTCGTCCACAGCCACAGCCCGGTCTGCCCCGCTGCAACCCCGGCACCGACAATCCACAGGGAGCAGTCAATGTCAAGTCGTCAAGAGGCAACCCACCGGAGAAGACACTGCACTGCCGCCGAGTCACTTCGGTGGTGTTCAGTGGCGCCTGTTCTGATCTAACATACGCAGGACACCACCTACTAAGCTCCCTACTGACGACAATAATTGCTTAGTCGCGGAGCCGCCGTGAGTGAGCTCTCCCTCTGGAGGGCGCAACCACGTCCACCTCAACGACAGCCCCCATGGACTCGCCGATACCGGGGACCCCGACGGAACCAAACCAAGGCCACAGACGTGGAGACATCGAAACTGATGTCACCATGAGAGCAGGGCATGAAGGGCCACAGAATTTGAGACATTTTTTTTTTATGCTGATCAATGAGAATGAGGATGATTAAGATCATGCTACGGATTTTCATTTCGGTCTGAGACTACATGACAGGGCTGTACTCTACGCTTCCTTTCATAATATATCCCGGCGTCAACCAGGCCCGAGAGATACAGGCACCTGCAGTGTTGGTCAGGAAATTTGAGCAACACTCTCAGAAACGCATCCATTAAGTGGATAAAACTCGACTGTGTGGTTCCAGTCTTCCCAACTGAGTCCGCAGCAAACTCAACTCTCGGTAGGAGCCGGTCGGGGCAGAAAAACCCCATGACTCTGATGGGATTCGAACCCACGACCTCCCAGCCGGGAGTCCGCGACGCTAACCACTTCGCCACGGCGGCTGGTGGGTTGATTGATATTGATTGGTTGATTGATTCATACATTGATTGATTGATTGAGTTATTCTTTCATTCATTCAATCATTCATTCCGTACACTGTTTTTCTTCCGCCCGGCCAGACAGCCCAACCTACTACCTCGGCTCTGGATGGCTGAGGAAACCCTGCCAAGCCAACGCCAACTGCTCGCAAGCCGACACGGAGTGCTTCAAGCAACGCTGCCTCTGTACCCCCGGCTACTACTATTCCTCCAGCCAGGACTCTTGCCAGAGCAGTTAAGTCTCGGCACTACTGGTGACTGGGGTAGAGAGGTGAGTCAGAGAGAAGGGAAAGAGAGGGACGGAGGAGGAGGAGGAGGAGGAGTAGGAGGAGGAGTGGAGTGTGGTAGCCAGAGAGAAGTGTGTGTGTGTGTGTGTGTGTGTGTGTGTGTGTGTGTGTGTGTCAGACTGGGTGTAACAATATTGCTTAGCATAATTACCCCACATCGATCCCTTAATGGCAGTGTTTGATCTGCCCGCGGTGCAAAAAGAGCCAAGAGGATGAGGTCCATTTTGTTTTATGTTGTCCAGCACTAAATAGCTTAAGACAACAATATATTCCTGCAAAGTTTTACTGATTTCCAAGCCTGTTTTGACTAAAGGGTGTTTTCCTTTCTTTCTTTCTTTCCTTTTTTTTTTTGCACGTAAACGGGAAAGAACCATTAGAATTCAATTTTCTTGTATTTCAGTTGCGTGAGATTGCTATCTCGTAAAATATTATTCTGACTTTATGATTGGTATAGTTAACTTTGTGTGAAATGATTGTATAGTTATCCCCCTTCATTAGGGGCAGTGGCCGAAAAAAAAAGGAATACAAAATCTGAATCTAAATCTCTCTCTCCCTCTCTCTCGTCTCTCTCTCTCTCTCTCTCTCTCTCTCTCTCTCTCTCTCTCTCTCTCTCTCTCTCTCTCTCGCGACAGGCTGTGATGCTTTGCAGCCGCACCTGCTGGAGTACCCTGGCTGGTTCCTGGGCTTGAACAACATGAACGAGAGCCTGATTACGCAGGAGCAGTGCCGCGAGTGGTGCTTGTCGCTGGACAACTGCCTGAGCATGGAGTACCACTACGGGATGGGCAAGTGCTACATTGCCTCTGTCACCGTGCTGCACGTGCCCGAGGCCTGGAAGGAGGCGGCCTCCAACCTCAGCTACTTCCAGAGGACCTGCTCCTAAAGACTCGAGCTCCACCACCTGGGGGTGCAGGAGGAGGGGGCGCGGAAGGGTGGGGGGAGGCGTTGTGAGGGAGGTGGTTGGAACAGGGGCAGAGCTGGAATGGGGGTGGAGTGGAGGTAGGGAGGACAGAGAAGCTGGGGGGTCAAGATGGTCAGGGTGTATGTGCAGAGGGGGGAGGGGAAGGGGGGACAGCGGGAGGCGGAAGGCTGGATTTGAATGGGTAAGGTGCTGCACGTGGCTGACTTTCGGAAGAAGGTCACCATCAGTTTCAGTTTTAGTTTCATCAAGGAGGCGTCACTGCCCGTGGACTTGTCGATACAATGCGCGCGCCTGTGGACGTTTCGATATTCGATACACTCCACACCTGCTATGTTTCGAGACCACACTGCGCACGGTGTAAAGCTGATGGATGAATGAATGATCAATGACTGAGATGGGAGGATTTGAAAAGAGGGTCTCATGGCTAGCACTTTCCAGATGTCTGACTTGAGCATTTGCCCAACGCACTGGTCAGACTTTGGGGTCACCAACAATTACAAAGGACACGCTATCAGTCTGTCGTCACCCGGCTAGAGGCGGGGGGAGGGATGCAGACAAGGAGAATGAGAGAGTGGAAGGAGAAGCGGGGTTGGAGATCGGTGAAAAGAGAAGCAAAGATCAGAGATGCCGCATGTGATTGATTCTTACAAAGAGGTTACCACCGACCTCATCACCAACAGTTGGAAGCCTTGTTTCTGGACTGCGTTCACGCCGCTGGAGGTGTGGTGGAAATGTGTGGGGTTGGGGTGGGGATAGGGTGGGGGAAGGATGGATGGGGAATGGAAAGTTGGAGGGAAGAAGAGGAGAGACGACGAGGAAGGTGTTGGGGGGGGGGGGGGGGGGGGGGGGGGGGGGCTCTGTGTGGGTTTGACTCTCAGAAGGAGGCCACCACCCATCTCTTCCAACTTTCAGAGGACCTTCTTCTGGATTGAGATCATTGGGTCGGAAACGGTGATGTGTATGAAAAAGGGTGGGGTAACAGTAGCCGCTGAGGACTGGGGTGGGGGGGGGGGACAGGGGGGGGGGGGGGGGGGGGGGGGGGGGGGGTGCAGTGAAGGGGAGGTGGACTGAGGGTGTTGACTGTGGGCCGCCACTGTCCTCTACTGCATTGACAGGACTATATCTTAGATCGATCTCACGCTGTTTGGAAGGGGTGGTGGGGGTGAGTGGGTTGGATGGAGGGAGGATGGGATGCACAGTGCTAGCGTGGGGGTGGGCGGAATGGGATGAAGTGGGGTGGGGAGGATGGTGACTTACCACCTGCCTGACTCACGGTGGAAGCCTCTTTTCCAACAGTCTGCTGCTTTCAGAGGATCCGCTCTTTTCAGAGGATCCGCTGCTTTCAGAGGATCCACCTTGCTGCGGCAAGAGCAGGAATGTACAGAGGTTAAATTAATCTAGTTAGACGGACCACCTTGGCAATTGTGTCTGCTGTCATTTGTTTTTAAGTAGACTGATACAATAAGATTGGTAGAAATCTCTGTTGGTGACAAATTTTGCTGATTTTTCTCTCCCGAGAATAACACTTTAACTGTATTAGCTGTAGAGAAAGAATTCTTCGAATATTGACATGTAAGTCGCCATCACTTTTTGGCGGTGTAGAATTCTTTTGGGGAGAGAAATGAGAGACGAAATGAAAAATAGGACGCTATGGTATAAATAGCAAATCCATCACGGACTTGGGGGAATCTTTGATGTGTGTGTGTGTGTGTGTGTGTGTGTGTGTGTGTGTGTGTGTGTGTGTGTGTGTGTGTGTGTGTGTGTGTGTGTGTGAATGTGTGTGTGTGTGTGTGTGTGTGTGTGTGTGTGTGTGTGTGTGTGTGTGTGTGTGTGTGTGTGTGTGTGTGTGTGTGTGTGTTTAGTGAGAACACTCCAGCAAACTCGAGCTGGTTCTGTTGGGGCATTCTATCCATGCTTTTTAACATAAAAACAGCTTTGATCTGGCATCTCAGTATTTGGACTTGGATTTCCATTTTACTGGAGTTCAGTGATGCCTGCTCTGGCCTAACACACGCAGGACACATTCCCTAGCTCACAGCGCCACCTCCTCCCTCCAACACCAGTCCCAGTGACTGAGTCGATAACAGCAACATGCTATCGACATGGGCATGGAAAGGTAATCGAGAGAGAGATAGATAGCGAGGCATACAGGGCCACAGACTTTGACTCTTTATGATAACCAGTGACTCTAAGCTAATGAAGACGGTCTCATCGCCACAGAGGTCTGATCGCCTATCAGACTACATGGCAAGCTATACACGTCGTTTCTTTCCTTCATTTGTCCTGGTATCAGCCAGGCCAGGGACATACGGACAGCTGCTGTGAGCAGCACTCTAGGACGTGTCCGTTACAATGTGGATGAAACTCGACGTCGTGGATCCAGTGCTTCCAACTGTGCCACAGCTTACTGAGCTCTGAATAGGAACCGGCGTGGCTGAAAATTCATACGAAGAAATGCCTCTGATAAGTGTGGAGATGACTCAGCAGTAAGCCAGTAGGAAGGAACACCAGGGACAGCTTGACAGCTGAGGGTTTACAGAGAAGAGACCCCCCTCAGATAAGTGCTTCGGCCCTGAACTCCTCAGGAAAGGGAACCGGGCCGCATCCAGGTCACGACTCCCAGATGCCTTTCTACTGCCAATTTTTTTCCTCTAGAGATATCGGACCTCTCATGATGCCCTGATACAGACTGCTCTCTGTGAACATGCGACAGGACGAACCGGGTGTGGCTATGGATGGGGGAAGCCAGAATGAACAACGCACAAGTAATGTCACTGACAGGGCACGAAAGACCAGGAACTTCCTGTTTTGGTTGATTTTGGTCGAGTGGGCAGTCCTCTGTCTTAAGCCGCGGAAGACACACATTCTGCATATTCTGCACTGTCCTCAAACAGTTCACAATGGAAACTGTCTTGAAGTAGCTGTGCACTTGGCACACAGGTCTTTACATTTTTTTAAGATGTGTTTTGGAGTGTCTTTGACAGACTGTGGCACTGGCAATGGGCTTGTATTCGTTTTTGTTTGTTTTCCTTGCTGCCCAAGCTTTCGTGTTAGTTTCTTACCCCCTCCCCATTCTCTCTCTCTCTCTCTCACACACACACACACACACACACACACACACACACACACACACACCACACACATACCCACCCACTCCTCCCCCCACACACATACACACACGCACAAACGCGCGTGCACACACACACACACACACACACACACACACACACACACACAAAACTTATCACGATGGCATTACTCCCACCTTATTACTTACGGCCGTACCATGGACACAGCACACGAAAGGTATCCTGTCGTCTCACAGGCAGCCCAGTGAAAGCAGTCGCTAGTCCAGGCCGGCCGCCGTACAGCGACCTGTCGGAGGAGACTCGGCACTGTTTCCTGAGTCACCTCGCTGATGTTTTGCTGGTGGCCTCTTCTGATTCAACATAAACAAGCAGGACAACGCCAACAGTGTTCCAAACTGACGACAGCAGCCAGCCAGTCGCAGAGCCTCCGGAAGGCGCGCCACTGCACTCTGGAAATGTTTGTGCCGTTAGAAAATTGTTTGCAGGCCTTTAAAAAGAACACATTAAAAAAAAATGTGAAAGGAA
>JADBJO010005922.1:5000-10000 GCA_016801955.1 Conus betulinus | reverse complement strand
GTGATGAAGAAAGACGCACAGACGGGTGTGGAAGGACAGAGGATAGACTGATAGGTGAATAGATGGATGGATGCATGGATGCAGACGGTTGGGTAACCCTCCCATCAGCTCCAAGCCCACTGCATCTGAATGTGCTGGTCGTCGGGACTCAACCTCCCTAGACTGCGACGCGCAGAACAGGCACACACGACGCAAATAAACATCCCGACCATGATGAACGCAGCCAGTACCAGCCACGTACACCACTCACACTCCCAAGCGTCCGCAGACCCACGGGAAAGGCGCGGCCGCTCCTCGGATTCCACCTCAGAGCTGGAGTCGGGGGAAACTTCAGTCGTGTCGTCGCCTCTCGCGGCAACCACCTCGCCTGTGTCGGTGATGACCAACACGTTGCCGTCGCCGGGGTCCGTGGAAGTAGATGGGCGATCGTCGACGAAGCCGTAAACGATGGTGGTGCCGTCTTCCTGCTCGGACACGATCTGAATGTAGGGGCTGCTCCGCAGGTCCGTGGGCGGCTTTGCCGAGTAGAACGTGGTCTCCGGGATCTCACGCGCAGCGCCTTTGACCGGGAGCGTCCCTCTTGGCCCTCGTCACCCCGTGACGTCTGTCGCGGATCCTCCTCGCTCTGGAACGTGCATTGCAGGTTGTCCGCGATGCTGCGGTCCTTCTGCAAGCCCTCCCGACCTCCGGTGGCCTTGACTACGTCATCCTGTTCAGACGTGATGAACTCTGTGCCGGGGACGCACATCTTGTGGACGGTGGCGGCGGCCGTGTAGAAGTTGAGGTTGGGCGAGGTTCTGGGTGTGGGTGTGCAGGTGGGGCGTCTGCAGGAACCGGTGAAGTCCCTGACGCTGGGATTCCCGGGGGGTGATGGGGGACCCGCTCTGCTGACTCCGCGGTCTTCGGGGCTCTTCTTTTCAAGGGACTGCGTGGAGAAAGAGAGGGGTTTATAAGCTGGCGCCTGGATTTCCTTTCACCTCACACACGCACACACCCACACTTGCGCATGCGCGCGCACACACACGAATGCGTGCATACACGAACAGCAGCAACTACCACTGCACCTACTACTTCTTTTACTGTTACTAATTCGACGACTACTACTACCACAGTTAGAGCGCTGTCTGCAATTTCGATGCGTTTTACAATAACATGCAGCACACACGTATACTTTCACACACACACACACACACACACACACACACACACACACACACACACACACGCTCGCGCGCGTATCATCTCCCTATTCAGGTGTTTTCACGCCCACAGTCGAGCCCGCACCATAGACACACACACACATGTGTGCACACGCTCACACACACACACACACACACACACACACACACCACACAGAGACACACAGACACACACACACACACACACACACACACACACACACACACACCTGTACACTGAAACGCCTACATATATACGCATCAACGTGGGGGCGCGCGCGCACACACACACACACACACACACACATACACGCACACGCACACAAAGAGCGTTGCTGGATGGTCTCGAAAACCGGCGCGTGCGCGCGCACGGGTTTCAAAAAACCACCCACCATCACTTCTCATGTCATGCCACCAAACAGGCACACAGAAAAGCAGAAAGGGAAAACAAGACCAGGCAAGCAAAGGCAGACTGGACACGGAAAGAGAGAACAAGGACGGACTGAAACACTGACCGAAGCAACGTCACTCTGTCCGTCGACGTCCAGGACGGAGGTAAGGGTCAGCACCACCATCACCCACACTGTTGACATGTTCACCATCTTGGCCTCGGTCCAGTGCCAGTGTCTTCTGACAGCACATGAAAACATACAAATATCAGCAAAATGGCCGTCCTCGACGTCGTTGCCTTCATAATCGCTATCCTCATCTTCAGGGTCATCATCGTCGTCATCACCACTATCGCCACGACTACTGTCATGCTGGCTGACATAATTTTTGTCATCGCTGTCTTTGTCGTCATCTTCTGCGGCAACCACAGAGTTACCTCTACTCGGGGTCATTTATGTGACATCCCCACCCGCCTCCCCCTGTTTGTATTACTCTCACCTCGAGCACTCTTCAATATCAGCTAGAGGACAGCGAACAACCTAGCAAGGGATGTTCTTTTAATGCCAGAAAAGCCTACACGTTGATGGAAGCACATCAATCAACGCGGGCGGCAGGAAATTTCCTGTCTATGCAACAAGTAAAAAAGCTAGTCGCATTCTCGGACCATCGGCATACTTTTCTAACATCTTGGAAAGTGTGAGAGCGGTATGAACATGGATGAGAGGAAGACGGAGAGGACGGAGGGGGAAGGGGGGGGGGGGGGAGAAAGGAAACCCTTTCAGACAATCTTATTTTGACAGACAGCAGCAGTCATTGAAATGGTAGTTTGTGGTGAGATTGGGGGGGGGGGGGGGGGGGGGGGGGGGGGGGTAGAAGTCTGTTAGAAATAACAGAAAAGTGTGGTTATATGATGCCCTTGAAGAAACAGCCAGAAAGAAACTCACAAAGGCAAAATGTTTCTAAGATTAGGAATCGTGAACCGCTGAAGTGGGTTTGCTTCCTGGCATCGTCTCTCGGTAACTAACATTTTTCACAAGCTTTTTAAACGACTTTGGCTTGCTCCCAGAACACGAGGTAAATAATCTGTTCATTAATAATAATAATAATGATGATGATAATAATAATAATAATGATGATGATGATGATAACAATAATAATAATAAATATAACGACAATGATAATAATAATAATAATAATGATGATGATGATGATAGTGATATATAACTGATAATGATGATAATAAAAAAATAATAGCAACACCACCATAATAATGATAGTAGTAATAATAATGATTCAACACTACTACTACTACTACTACTGCTACTACTAGTTATAATGATGATGATGATAACGATAATAATAACAACAACAACCACAGCAGCAACAGCAACAACAACAGCAACGACGACAATGATAATGGTAATGTGTAAGGTTTTGAAATTTCCATCACACCCTCTGTTGCCCTTCGACATTCAAAACTGGGCAGATTAATTTTGACCTGTCCCTGTGCTCCTGGTAAAGTTAGCGCAGACAGTGATTCGTTATCTTCCCTGCACTTCAACAGGAGTTCAAATTACAAACAGAAATGCAGGACAGGAAAGGACCAGGGTTTCATCGGACAAAAGAAAGAAGAGGCGGACTCGTGGTTTAGGGGGTATCGAGGCAGAAGGATGTGGAGGTTAAGAGGAACATACGGTTTGATATGGTTGAATGGGTGAGGCGGGGGAGGGGTAGGGGGGGGGGGGGAGAGAGAATTACAGCAAAAGACAACCACTAAAAGAGAGGTGAAGACAGGACATACAGATGATAGAGAATGGGAAAAGATCGGAGAGACAGAGATGAAGAAGAGGAGAGAGGGAGGAGATGGGAGGGGGAGGAAGGCGAAAGGCAGAGTAGGGTGCGGCGGGGGGGGGGGGGGGGGGAGGGGGGGTAGGAAAGAGAGGGGAAGGGCGGTGATAAACGCATTCAAGGCCAAGAGAGAAAAAGTCAGTTAGCGTAGAGGACACGTTACAAGAGAGTAAAGAGACAGGACAAGCCAGGGAGGGCTTTTTTTTTTCTTCTTTTTTCTTTTTTTTTTTCTTTTTTTTTTTTTTTTGGGGGGGGGGAAGTGGGGGGTAAAGAAAAGGGAGACTGAGGGTCAAGAGAGGGGAGTGGGGGACAGGGACGGAAGAGAAGTCGGTACAGGGGAGATGGGTGACGAAGGACAAAACGTGAGAAGTGAAGATGACAGTGGGGAGACAGCATCAAATGGAGAGAGACATGTTACATAGATGGAGAGTGAGGACAGATTAAGGTGTACAGAGCGGCCGAGGCGGAGGAGACAAGGGAAGAGAGAGATGAAAATGTGACCGACAAGAAGAGAGAGAGAGAGAGAGAGAGAGAGAGAGAGAGAGAGAGAGAGAGAGAGAGAGAGAGAGAAGACAAGACAAGACAAGATTCTTTATTTACGAGGATAATAGATAAGCACTGACGTACTTTTTTTACATCCAGTCCTCGCCCTGAGTAGGGACTACAACATGCAGTGAAATGAAATAATGTAAGAAAGCAAACAAGCAAACAAGGCGGTCATGCAATCATAATGGAACATCGAGTGAAAATAGAAGAGAAAATGAACATGAAAAAAAAAAACATAAACAATAATAAACAAACAAATAAAATTAAATAAATAAAAATGAAAATAATAATAATGAAGGGGAAGGAGAGAGTGGGGGTGGGAGGTGGGCTGAGCTTGGGAAATATCTGGAAATATACCCCAACGTACAAAAATTAGCTTGTATAACAACAAACAGTAAAGAGAGAGAGAGAGAGAGAGAGAGAGAGAGAGAGAGAGAGAGAGAGAGAGAGAGAGGGTGGGAAGGATGGTTTGATTAAGGAAGCCGGGGAGGGACTGAAGAGAAAAAAGGGGTGGGAACCAGTGAAGGAATGACTGATTTTAAAATAAAGGCAGACTGAGCGCATTTTAGATTTTTTTTTTACCCCTATGCGTTGTAAATCGAAAAACAATATAAGCAAAAACACCAACATCAACACCACCACCAACCACCATCCCAGCGAGCTGACTGATATGTCAATTCCCCATTGATGTAGACATCGCAAGATGATTTAAAGGAAATTAATTCCAAGAAACGTAAATAGCGGAGAGCAATTTTGAAACATAGACATGGAGAGAGAGAGAGAGGGTCATTCTGTTCTGGAATTAATTCTGTTCTTGATAAATCGAAAATTAAAAAAAAAAAAAAGGGGTGGGGGGGGTGGGTGGGGGGGGGGGGGGTAGAGGGGCGGAGGCAAAACAAGAACAGAGGATATATTCCAGAAAGAAAAGTAGAGTGCATGACGGAAAGACACTCGTTAAAAAACTACGTCCGTTACAGGAAGGGAGGAAAATCAGGGGAGAAAGGGGGGGGAAAAGAATGCGATAGAAGGGGTATCAGA
>JADBJO010005922.1:0-2500 GCA_016801955.1 Conus betulinus | reverse complement strand
ACCCCCACCCCTTCTCCCCGTCCATCCCTTCCTCCTACCCCTGACCCCCCAGTCTGTACACGAATACGCACATACGTTCACGTACAAAGGACATTCCTGGCATGGAGACAATATTGTTTGGAAGCGGAAACAACTGGCTCTTTGTATGAGATACAGATGAGGTTGTGAAACTGGTCTGACGCCTGACGAACCATTACGGAGGCGATTGTTTACATGACGGTGTCAGGGAATGAATGTATAGGAATGAAGATTTATCAGGTAGGGTATTTGATACGTGACGGTGTACAGCAATGAGGATTGTCAGACAGGGTTGATATGTGATGGTATATAGGAATGACGATTGTCAAACACGGTTAATACGTGATGAAGTATAGGGACGAAGACTGTCGCACACCGTTTGACATGCAATGAAATGTAGGGAATAAGTCTATGACACAGAATTGATAACATAATGAAGTATAGGAAGAAGAATGTCATGCAGTGGTAATGCGTGATCAGGTAAAATGAAGAAGAATATCATGCTGAGTTGATACATGATGAGGTATGGGAAAGAAGAATGTCGCACAGTGGGAATGCGTGATCAGGTAAAATTAAGAATATTATGCACAGTGATACATGATGAGGTATAGGAAAGAAGAATGTCACTCAGGATTGACTTGTGATGTGGTATGTAGAAACGAAAATGTCAAACAGGGTTGATACGTTGATGGAATATAGGGGTTATGAATATTGCACAAGATTGATAGTGATAGAATATAGGTGTGAAGATGTCAGACAGGACTGATATGTGATGAGATATAGAAAAATATTGCACAGGGTTGATACTTGATGAGGTATAGAAACGAAAATATCAAAGAGGGCATATATGTGGCGGAACATAAAGATGCAGAGCATCGCAAAAACTTAATCCTTTGGAGACAAAGAATGTTAGATATAGTCAATACGTAATATGCTATAGACACAAAGAAGGTCGGACAGGGTTGATGGGTAATCGGGTGTAAGGACAAAGATTTTCACAGAATTCACACATCGGGACACAGTGAAAAATAAGGTTACAACACGTTGCTACGTGAAAGGGCGTAGGGACGACGAATAATATAAAACACTCTTAACGTTATGAAGCATCGTCACGAAAAATGTTATGTAGGGTCGATATATGATGGGGTATCTTGACAAAGAATGTCGTATGAATTGATACGTGTTGGAACATATGGTAAAGTTAGGGCTGACTGTTTCATTGTTTGACAAAGGATAAATGATTTGGGAGATTTTGACTACCATTCATGGTTCTTTGTATAGATTTTGTAGTGTAATTTAAAATCGTTATCACAGTTTAGGACTACATCTCTCCGACGGACAGGTAAGTTAGGTTTATTTGATATTTTTTTCCAAATCTTTTAGGACACACTTATGCCATTTGTTTCTCAAAAGTACCAAAATGGATTGATTAAAAGTGTTTGTTTTCCTTGTTTAAGGTGGTTAGTTGTATGCAATCTACAATAACAAAAACTTAATGGGAAACAAGGAAAACAGAGAAATAATGATTTTAAAGAGAATGATTGTTTATTTTTTCCAACATGTGATTTGGTTCTAATCTGACAGTCGAAAGAGGTAAATGTCGACAGGAAAGTCACACACACACACACACACACACACACACACACACACACACACACACACACACACACACACACACACACATGTAGATATAGATAGATAGATAGATAGATAGATAGATAGATGGATGGATGGATGGATGGATAGATACATACATACATACAAACATACATACACACACACACACATACAGACACACAGACACACAGACAGATACCCAGGAAGACGGATACACATCTATATGTATGTACGTAGTGTGTGTGTGTGTGTGTGTGTGTGTGTGTGTGTGTGTGTGTGTGTGTGTGTGTGTGTGTGTGTGTGTGTGTGCACGTATGTATGTATGTGTGTGTGTGCGTGTGTGTGTGTGTGTGTGTGTGTGCGTGTGTGTGTGTGTGTGTGTGTGTGCAAACACATACGTATATGCATATAGATAGATAGATAGTTAGATAGATAGATAGATAGAACTGTACATAACGATACGTGTATACATATATGTATATAAAAACACACAAAGACACACACAGATAGATAGATAGATAGATAGACATTGTGACGTGAAAGGCTTCATCGTAGTCACGGTTTTTTTTAAGTATTTCTCCCCCATCTTTCCCTTTCTAAAACATTCTTTCACACTCCATGAAAAATTTCCACATCACCCCTCACCTTAACTCTAATCTGCAAATATACCAAACACACAGATCACAACATTAAACATAACTCCTAGATACTATAATAAAACTGTTACTTTACTACGTTGCGTTGTAATGTACAGTGTTTTGTGTACAAATGTGTACATTCTCTTTAATATACTTCTAACTGTATTTGTTATCAACACTACAGTTTTCGAAAAGGACGACTGTGTTCTGAATTTTGGCGGTATCAG
>JADBJO010005921.1:113332-147737 GCA_016801955.1 Conus betulinus | reverse complement strand
TCTAAAGAATATGCTTTCATTGTGAGTGGCACAATGACATGGAATACAAGTGCCTGTCACTATGCTTGTTATTATCACAGATATCAGAAAGGTGAGAGCAGGTGGTGGTGGTTATGTTCATCAGCTTGTTGTTGTAGGTATTGGTCAGTGTCATCAGTGTTTGTTATTTTTTTCCAGTTTATAAATGATATGGTTTGAAGGTTTTCAAGGTTTTTTTTTCCTAATGTTTATTATCCCAGGTATTTATTGTATGTTCTTGCAAGCATGGTATGTATGTGGCTGTGTCTTTCATTGAAGCTTGTTATCATCTTGAGTATGAACGATGTGGTTACAGACGTTGTGGGGATGTGTCCATGATCATGATGTTTTTTAATGATGTGGTTGCAGGGGTGGTGTGTGTGTGTGTGTGTGTGTCCATCATCAATGCTTTTAATCATTCCAGTTATTAATGATGCGTCTATCATCAGTGCCTTTTGATCATCCCTGTTTATGAAGACATGGTTGCAGGTATGGTGTGTGTGTGTGTCCATCATTAATACTTTTTAATCATCCCAGTTAGTGATATGTGATTGCAGGCATAATAGGTGTGTGTCCATCATCAGTGCTTTTAATCATCCCATTAGTAATGGTGTGATTGCAGGCTTGATGGGTGTATGTCCATCATGAGAATTTTTGATCATCCCAGTCATTGATGATGTGGTTTCAGGCACAGTGGGCGTGTGTCTGTCCCCCTGCAGCGTGCCTGGCTCTGGTCCATCTTTCCACCTGGCTGCTGATGAGATGGAGCTGGGACTGGGTAAGATGGAGTAACAGTGTTTCCATGACCATGAAATGCATTATGATGTAGGACACACAGGGGCGGTTTGGTTGCCATTTGAAATGTGAGTTTTGATTCAGTAATGCGTGATTTTGCGAAGAGTCTTGCATACTTCTTTGAATGTCTCTATCCATGACGACTGTCTCCAAGTTCAAATATTTATTTTGTATTAACCGTGCTCCAAGTTCTTTTTTGTATCTTCTTAGTAAGAGATAGTCTATTCACACGAAGACGCACAGGCACACACACACAAGCGCGCACAAACACACACACGCACGCACGCACGCACGCACACACGCACACACACACACACACACACACATACACGTACTCATATACTCACTCACTCACACACAGATGTCTGTTTGTTGATTGGCATATTTTTTTCCCCCTTGTAAATGAAATTAGTGAATTTCAGTTCTGAATATTCATCATCTATCACTCTCTGGAAATCAGTGTATCTTCCTCTCTATCTCTCTCTCCCTGTTCCCCCTCCCCCCCATCCCTTTCTGTCTGTCTGTCATCAATCTCTCTCTCTCACTCTCTCTCTCTCTCTCTCTCTCTCTCTCTCTCTCTCTCTCTCTCTCTCTCCTCTCTCTCTCTCTCCCGTCCATCCCTGTCTCCCCCTTCTCCTTGATCCTTCCCTCTGCTTTCAGTTTTCCCCCCTTTCCTTCTGCTTGATTTTCTTCATACCGTTGTTGTGATTCTGTCAAAATGGGAGATCGGTGCTGGGGAGAAGGGAGGGAATAACATGTTTAGGATAGAGTACGTGTTTGCTCGATGAGAGAGTGAAGATGAGGGACATTAAGATCTCATATTACTTTCTTTTGATTCTTTTTTTTTTTTATTTCATCAGGTATCCATGGCGAGGCTGGAGTGAAGCGAATGAAAGTAAGTACGGACAACTGTGACATCATTACCCTCTTGACTGCATCTTTTTGCCAATTCTCTCATCAATAAAGGATGTCTCTGTACAGTAGTGTAAAGCTTCTGCTGAACATGTTCATTTCCCATGTCCGTTGCAGAACAGTCACCAACAATCACCCACACTGCATTTTGAAGTTTAGTATTAAGGCCATTGTAAGAAAGTAGGGTTATTTCCCCATTTTCATTTATATGCGTGACGTAGTACTTTATTTGTGTGGGTCATTGTGTGCAATGGTATGAAAGGGGTGTAATCGTGGCATGAAGTCTGTCAAATTTTCTCATGGCGATGAGGCATTGGTTACTCTTCCCTGTACTTTTGCTGAAACAATTGCAGAGAAAGATTCTGTTGACTTGAACAATGAATGGTGTGAGAACGACAGAAATCTGAATTTTTATTCAATCATGTGGATGCAGTTATGTGTTCATCAATAAAGTCTCAGAGTTAGAAAAATATGTGCTTGGAAATAATGTACTGAGATTTGAATGAAAGAAATATTGCAGAGATTGAGAAAAATAGATTTGATAATATGATTGTGAGGTCCAGAGCAGAGTGGATTCATGGAGAGAAAAAACTTGATTTCTGAGGGGGGGGGGGGGGGGGGGGGGGGGGGGGGGGGGGGGGGGGGGGGGGGGGGGGGACCCAGCAAAAAGAATTTACAGCAAATTCATGCATTGTTAGGAAGCTAATAATGGGGGAAATAACAGGGTTCTAGCCACTGGAAGGGTAAGTTTACATGTACTAGTGATGACCTTTGTGACCCCAGAGTAGCCTGAACAAAGAGACCCGTCTGGCGCTGTGAAGGCACGTGTGAAATTTCCTGTTTCACCAATGTATCGGGCAGAGGAGAATGACATGTGGTTTTAGAACTGGTTCAGCAAAGTAGTTCAGAAAATGAGAGGGGGTAAAGGTGTACAAGTTTATCGAAAAGATCTGAGCTTGATTTATTTGCTCTGTGTATTTAATAGTTTTATATGTCTTATCATCTGAAGCCAAAACTGTGAAAAGTGTGTACTGTGTGCAATGATTAATTTCCTTTAAAAAAAAAAAAGAGAATTCACTTGGATTACACATATTGAATACCTCAGGCTTTCTCTGCATCTGTTCAAAGTAAGAGCGAAGTTTTATGCCCCTTTTCTTCCTCATTTGCTGTTATAATAACCAAATAAAAACGTAAACAAGATTGTGTTCTCCTACGTTTTACATTATGTGTTTCTGTAACAGTAGCATTGCTATTTTACCCAAAAAAGTATTTAATTCTATCTGCTCTTTACAAAGTTCGCGCTTTACCCTTTCCATTGATATATAACAGTTGCTTGTTAGGTTTATATGCCATGCCTGTCTGGAGAGTATTTAATGGACCCAGGCTATCAGGCAAAGCTATGGATTCCATAGAAGGCTCTACTGCATGGACAGAAGCCCTCGCTGCATTGAAAAAGATGCAAAATAAAAAGAACCCTGGCTCAGATGGTTTTTACGACAGAATTTTATAGATGTTTTTAGCATGATTTAGGACATTTTTTTTGAAACATGTCCTTGAAATGTGCAGTGTGTATTCCTATAGGAAAATGTGTAGTGTGTGCCCAAATAGAAAAGATGTTATTCATTGAAAGAGTGTAATGTGTACATGCAGCTTCAGAGCGCAAAGGAAGCGGTGAGAACGATGCTGGATCATATGACTAACCCTGACACATCCACACATCTCCCACTACAGAAAGGTCAGATTTGCTTTACTGAATCGTATGTTCACAATTTTCCCGCTTTGGGCAAACTTTGCTCTGTGTGTGTGAGTGTGTGTATGTGTGAGTGTGTGTATGTGTGTGCGTGTGTGCGAGTTGTGGGTGTGGGTGTGTGTGTGTATGAATGTGTGTGTGTGGGTGTGTGTGTGTGTGTGTTTGTGCGTCTGTATCTGTGTTTGTGTATGTGCATGCATATGTGTGTGTGTGTGTGTGTGTGTGTGTGTGTGTGTGTGTGTGTGTGTGCCACTTCAGTGGCATTACCCCCATGCTGCGCATTCTGGCTCCCCATCCACAGCCACACCATGACTTGTCTGGCCACAGCCCCAGCACCAGCAATCCATAGGGAGCAGTCAGTGTCAAGTCATCATGAGGACGGCCCAGCAGCTGCGACACTGCACCACTGCCAAGTCACCTCAGTTGTGTTCAGTGGTGTCTGTCACGATCCAACATTCACAAGACACCACCCACTAAACCCTCGATCGACGAGAAATCGATCCACTGTGTGAGAGCATCCTTTTCTGGAGGGTGCCTTCATGTCCATACGTCAGCAGTCTACACACGAATTCCCCAGTGCGACACAAACTCACCAAAGGGAGACATGGACCAGAAATTGAACTTGAGATCACCATGAGAGCAGGGCATGAAGGGTCACAGGATTCGAGACATTTAATGCTGATTGATGAGGATGATGAAGATGATGCTGTGGAGTTCCGTTTCTGTCGGAGACAGCATGACAGGGCTGTGCTCAAGGCCTAGTTTTATAGTAGATCCTGGCGTCAGCCAGGTCCAGTAGATACAGACACCTGCAGTATTAGTCAGGAAATTGGGAGCATCATTGTCAAAGACTCATCCGTTAAGTGGATAAAACTTGACGCTGTGGTTCTGTTCTTCCCAATGGAGTCCACAGCAAACTCAGCTCTGGGTAGAAATCGGTCAGGGCAGAATGCCCCACAAAGAAATGACTTGGATGGGAATGGAACCCACAACCTTTCAGCTGCCCAATCTTTTAGTTTACCCCGTTATAGCTGTTACTAACGGCTGTAACGGTTTTTTTCTTCTTTATGGAATATCTCAGAGAGTACTTGGCCAATATTTCTGAAAATTTGTAGTTATGTTCATGATGGGTCACAAATAATGCCTGATGTTTTAGTTTACTATTATAGCCGTTACTAACAGCTGTAACGGTTTGTAATGTTTTTTCTTCTTCATGGAATATCTCAGAAAGTACGTGGCTGATCTTTGTGAAAATTAGCGGGCATGTTCATTATGGGTCACGAGTAATGCCCGATGTTTTAGTTACCGTTATAGCCGTTACTAATGTCTGTTATGGCCTGTAACAGTTTTTCTTCGTCATGGAAATATCTCAGAAAGCACTTTGTCGATCTTTCTGAAAAATTGTAGGTATGTTCATTATGGGTCACAGATGATACCCAGTGTTTTAGTTTACCATTATAGCCGTTACTAACGTTTATAGCTGTTACTAATGGCGATAACTGCCATATAAGAGTTTTTCTTCTTTATGGAATATCTCAGAAAGTACTTGGCCGATCTTTCTGAAAATTTGTAGGTATATTCATTATGGGCGACGGATGATGCCCGATGTTTTAGTTTACAGTTACAGCTGTTACTAACAGCTATAACGGCCCATAACAGTTTTTCTTTTTTATGGAATATCTCGGAAAGTACTTTGCCGATCTTTCTGAGAATTTGTAGGTATGTTTATTATGGGTTACGGATGATGCCCGATGTTTTAGTTTATCGTTATAGCCATTACTAACGGCTATAATGACCCATAATGGTTTTTCTTTTTTTTTTATATAGAATATCTCAGAAAGTATGTGGCCAATCTTTCTGAAAATTTTGTAGATATGTTCATTATGGGTTACGGATGATGCCTGATGTTTTAGTTTACTGTTATAGCCATTACTAATGGCTTACAATGGTTTTCTTCTTTATGAAAAATCTCGGAAAGTTCTCGGCCGATCTTTCTGAAAATTTGTAAGTATGTTCATTATAGGCCACAGATGATGGCCGATGTTTACCAGAATAGCCATTACGAACGGTTACACCAGCCCAAGATGGTTTTACCTCTTTATGGAATATCTCACGCGTATTCAGGATAAACTGGGAGTACATTTATATGCTTTGCATCTTGTTGAGCGTTACTTTAGTTGAGACTAGTTTTTCCATCATTATGATACTGTCTGTCAAAGAAAGGATTTAGAAGTGAGTTTCATCTAAACCTTCCATTATAGACTCTAAAGACCTCCTTCCAGTGAAGATCAGTTTTTTTTGTTGTTTTATTTTTTTATTTTTTTTTTTTTACAAAACATTTTTTCTCTTTGTACTAGAGATACTTCCCAAACAACCCTCCCTGGAAAAATTTTTTTTAAAGGATTTCTGAAAGATCTAGTCGCAAAGTGAGGCGACTGCAGGTAGAAATCTAAACAAATTTAAAATGTAATTAATAGCGAACCGCCAAGAAAATGTAGACAAACGAATCACATGACAAAGCATGACGCATTTCGACCTCTTAGGTTTTCTTCAGGCAAGACATGAAACATTCAGGACAACGAAAATGAACGAGCAATCACTTAACCTTCATCCACGTCATTGCTTGTTCATTTTCATTGTCCTGAGTGTTTTGTGTCTTGCCTGAAGAAGACTGAAAAGGTCGAAACACGTTGTGTTTTTGTCTTGTGATTTGTTTTGTCTACGTTTTCTTGGCAGCTTGCTATTAATTATATTTAAGATTTGGATTTCTGAAAGTCGTTGTTGACAGGTAGCACTGCATTGTTAGCTGCATGCGTTGCGTGACTGTTTACAGGTGACAGTGTGGCCCTCATGGTGAACAACCTTGGTGGAACATCGGTCTTGGAGCTGAACGTTGTGGCTCATGAAGCTGTCCAGTACCTGGGTGAGACTTGTTCCCAGCTTGTTGGTTCTTTGGCGCATCATCATGAAAGATGGTAACGGAGATGTGTTCACATGGGTAAAAGTTTTCCATCTAGCGGTGGGAATCAGCTATTTTGAAAATGCCAAGGCAAGCCATTGACCATACAAAGACCTGTTGTCCAGAGTCAGACAAAGAAAACTAGATGGTATGGTCATGTATCAAGATCAACGGGGCTTCCTAAAACCATTGCAAAAACAGCGCAAGGAGGCAAGAAGGAGATGAAGACAGAGAAGGAGATGGGAGAACAACATCAGTGCATGGACTGGCCTCACACTCGGCAACAGCCTAAGAGTGTCTGAGAACTGAGAGGAGTGGAGGAAGCTGGTTGCGAAGTCCTCTGTGGCGTCTCAGTGGTGTTCAAGACTCCAGGATAGATAGATAGATGGACAACTGAGGAATTCCTTATTCCTACATGGAGGAGGGAGATGGAGATGGGGGTGTGGGACCATTCGGATGTTTCTAAAAATTCCCTGAAAGTGCTGAACTCTGCTGTGTGATTTTGTGTTTGTACATGTTGTGTACATGGTTTTGTTGTGTGTTTTAAGGTTTTCATTGTTCTAGCTGATCTGGCACCAGATTTTGCCTCTGGCGGTCACCAGAAACCTGTCTGACATAAACAGAAAATTCTGATCCCTTCGGTTTCAGGCTGAAGGCAATTGACTGGATGTGTGTGTGTGTGTGTGTGTGTGTGTGTGTGGGCAGAGGAACAGGGAATGAAGGTGGACCGTGCCTACTGCGGGAGCTTCATGACCTCATTGGAGATGGCTGGTGTCTCTCTCACCCTGCTCAAACTGGACTCCACCCTCAAATCCTGTCTGGGTAGCTCTCTCTCTCTCTCTCTCTCTCTCTCTCTCTCTCTCTCTCTCTCTCTCTCTCTCTCTCTCTCTTCCCCTATCCTCTCCTCTTTCTCCCCTCTCACTCTCTCTCTCTTCCCCCATCCTCTCTCCCACTCTCCCTCTCTCTCTCTCTCCCCTCCATTCTGTCTGTTCCTCAGTGGTTTCCAGTTTTCCATATGAAAGAAAACTGTTCTTTCCCCCATCCAAGTACAATCTTTTTTAATGTTTCATATCCCCCACCCTGTAGCCTGCTCTTGGCTTTGTGAGTTTCTGTTTAAAGAATTGTATTTTGGTTTGAATTGACTTCAGTTTTACAAAAACAAAAAACAGAGTAACTTTGCCACCAAACGAAGGAGCAAAAAAATTACAAAACAAGCAACGCATTTCGGCCTGTTGGGTCTTCTTCAGGCAGGACAATTATTATTCAGAACTAAACGAAGGACAGTCAGTCACTTATGTCTTTGATCTAGATGCTAGATTTGACAATAATCATGTAGGGAATAGGAATGATAATAACATAAAATCTCAGTTAGAAACAAATACATAAAGGTGTAGAAAATAGAAATGGAGTATTCATCATATATTAGGAATGATGAAAGTACTGATTTTGATAATAATGATAATTTCACTTCTGCTATTACTACTACAGTCAAACCTATATTATAAGACCTTCAAAATGTCCAGAAAATTCGGTCGTAAATTGGAGGAGTCTTATAATGGAAGTAGGCACCGACAGTTGTAGAAACAAACACTTTCTCACAGATGAATTCTCCGAGCACAAAAAGTCTCAAGAACACTGAATGCATACTGAAAACATGTATAATTTTCACGGATAAATGCAAATACAATGTACACTAAATGACACATTGACTAGATGTTGGAATATTTTTTAGTCACCTCCACTCTTTCTTCAAAGTTCAGTGGCTGTCTTGTTTGCATTCCGCATGTTTTGCCGTCTTTCTTTTAACAAGGGAAGCAACTTTTGATTGGGGCAGGTCTACAGTTGTTTCCCATGACTCATGGTCGTACACGAATGCTGTGATGATCGTAAATTTCAACAAAACGGAGGTCACAAGTCGCGCTTCAGAGTAAGTCGCTTAACCCTCTTCAGTATGCACTTATTTGAGCTAAGTTACACCGAAAACCATCGGCAAGATAGGTAACTCCGTAATTTGAACATGGTTACTCAATTAAAAAAATAATTTAAAAGAGAGGAAAGGAAAGAATGAAATGAAAATAATTTGTAAAATTCCTACGAATATATATGTTGCTATATCATAAGTTTGAAGAATGTCACATGAGCCATTTACTCGGGGAAAAATCTTCTTCTTCAGAACTTTCTTCCGAATCGTTGATCATCATACCTGGAACCTCATCCCAGTCGAAATCTAGGTCACTCTAAGCTTCATTATCCAGCACTTTCACTAAGTCTTATGCCGTAAATTCTACAAATCACAGTATCTCCATCACTAAATCTCAGTATAGAACGGTAGAAATCAAGGTGAGCCATGGTGAAAAACAGCATTTTGACTTCAAAACTTTAAAAATTCGTAACTCGAGAACCACGGCACGTATCAACTCGTGTGTTTTTTTGCAGACGGTAGAAAATGGCTACAGGAAGAAGGAAATCATGTTTTCTCGCGAGACTTCCTTTTCTACGAGAAACATGGCGGCGCCCATTGTTGCCACGTGTTTTACCGGGCGCTGGCAGGCGCTTAGCGTTTTGGCTGTGTGATTTCCGGTTGGGTGCTAGCGGGCGCCCCATTGTCAAGAGAGTTAAGAGGGGTCTTTTTTAATAGTAAAATGCATCCGTGCAAAAAAATTCAGTGTTAAATGAGAGGAGGTCTCTTAACAGGAGGGTCTTACGATAGAGGTTTGAAGGTACTGATATTATTACTACTACCACTAATGACAATAAGATTGATAATGATATGACAATAATAATGATAACAATGATGATAATAATGATGACTACAACAACAATGATATTAATAGGTGGAAAGAATGAAAATGATTGTTGAGTAAAACACTAAAAGCATTATTAAAAACGAGACAAGAAAAATAAAAAAAAAACAAGGAAAGAAACAGAGAGAAAGACAGAGAGAAGACATATATGTGTAAGAGGAAGTCTGCATGATTGGGAAAAAACCAGAGAAAGGAAAGGGCTGGAGGGAAAAGTGAATGAAGAACAGAAAAAGACAATGGTAAAGGGAGGAAGAAGAAAAAAATGCTGTAACATGCACATGAGGTAAATAATGGGGTAGTAAGGTAGCTTGTCTGTAGAGAGTACTGTGGGCTGGTGTTACGGAGGTGGATAGGTACGTGTTGTTGTTGGATGTTGAGGCCAAGTGTGCAGAGGGCCCCTAGTCTGGCAATAAGGTGGGATTCCTGCATGGTACGCTCAGCATTGTCACACTGTGATCGCCCAAGTGCCAGAACTTTCGACATGATTCTTGTTGTGTTGAGGAAGGTTGAAGGACATTCAGTATTACTATTCATATGTAAAGGCTTGCCTGAAAAGCAGCCATGACAGCCTACAGTAAAAAAAAAAAAAACAGGCTAAGTAGGTTTTTTTTTTTTTTTTTTCAATTCAGATGTTCCAACCACTGCCCCGGCCTGGCAGCCTCCTTTGCTTGCTGCGGGAATGAGTGACAGACGGACCCCTGATGTTATGAAGGTCAAGGTCACTGATCGGAAAATATCCTCGGACGTTGATACAGCTAAAGGTGTTACACTCCCACAAGGTCAGTAGAAGTATTGGACAGTTTAAACAGACAAGAAGAAAAGCAGACGTATTAGAACATGGTTTTTAACAATTCATTGTTGGTGCATACGTGTCAACTGTTTTACATTGCCATTGTGCGAAATATTGCTTCATCAAAGATGGTGATCTTTGAACTCCAGCATTTTACATTTTTGCTTCTCTTTTTTTTTTTTTCTTGTAAGATGTTACTTTTAGACTGTTATACCTTTGTGGCCTTTTACATTGCATATTTGTAATAGAACATCCTTTAGTGATTGATGAACTTGATCAAATGGATAAATGATTACTAATGTGCATACAAGATAGAAGCTCAAGTGCACATGCAGATGCATGCACACACACACACTCACTCACACACACACACATGCACACACACACACACACACACACACACACACACACACACACACACACAACACACACACACACAGCATGAGAAGAAGAAAATGTGGAACTGAAAACAAACGTCTATCCAATCTTTTGTTCAGCCCTAACTCAGTAAACATCTCTGATCAAATGTTTTACGCACGACTCAAAAGATACTCTGTGTACAGCACATGCCGTTCCCTCACCTTCTCTGGGCAATGTAACAACTCAGCCGGTTGTCTGTCGTAGCGGAGGCTGATCGTATGTACACGATACTGAAGAGTGTGGCTGACAGTCTGGTATCGGCAGAAGAACAGCTCAATTCCCTGGACATGCAGTCAGGGGATGAGACTGTGGCAGCACCATGGCGCGGGGAGCCAAAGGTGAGTCTGCTGGGAAAAACAGCCTACCTGTGTGTCTTGTATTGTTCACTGAACCTGTGTGCCTTTTATTGTTCACTAGGGTGGGGGTGTGAGGGGGAGGAGTTTGTTCTTATTGTTGTGTGTGTGTGTGTGCGCGCGCGCATGTGAGTGTGCACATATATGTTTATTTGATGGTCTTGTTCTTGATCCTAGGTCATCTTCTGAACATTCATGCGCTCAGTCACTATACGCACACACACACACACACACACACACACACACACACACCACACACACACACACACACACACACACACACACGTGCGCACATACATCCACTCACTCCTACACACAGGTATCCACGTGTGCATGTGCACATTCACACCCACACACATGCACACATATAGGCATACACATGAACGCACAAATGCATACACACATGCACATGCGTACATGCCCACATACAAAGACATGCACATATACACACTATATGTATACATATACATGCAGATACATGTGTGTGTGCTCACACAAACCCATAAATTACACACACACACACACACACACACACACACACACACACACACACACACACATGCATGCATGCAGGCACACATGTGCACACACACACGCACACACACACACACACACACACACACACACACACACACACACACACACACACACACACACACACACACACACACACACGTGCCCACACGCATACACACACAAGCGCGCACACACATGCGCACACACACATGCATGCTCACACGCTCACATGGGCCCATGCCCACACATCCATACACACACATGTACATTCACTATACACACATAAAAAAATTTTTGTTGTTGTTAAGGCAAGCAATGTTAGGTAGGCGCTCAAGGTCTGACCCAGCGCATTGGGCTAATGCATAGGTCAGACGTCTGCTAAGTCGTAGCCTAGAGACCTTCTTCTTCAATTCTGTCAACTTAGTTGTTAATTCATTTGTCCATCAGCTTCAAATCATGGTGTTGTGGTCTTAAAACTTAGCGGATGTTGTGTAGTGTACATGGACTAGTCCGCAAGCAGTGACGCCTCATTGATGATACTGAAACTGATTGTTCACTGAAATCTCTTAAGGGGTTCAGGGACAAAACACTTGTCAGAGGTTGGGGGGGGGGGGGGGGGGGTCTTCTCTGAAGACCCTCTTCTGTCAAGCTCTCACTAGAATTTTCTTCCTGCTATCTTTGTCTTGTATTGTTCACTAAAACCTCTTCAGGACTTCAGAGACGAAACCTTCATGGGGGGGGGGGGGGGGGGGGGGGGTCTCTCTGAAGACCTTCTACTGTCAAGCTCTCCATAGAGTTTCTTTCTACTACCCGTGTGTGTTGTATTGTTCACTGAAACCTCTTAATTAAGGACTTCAGGAACAAAATACTTATCGGGGTGGGGGGGGGGGATCTTCTCTGAAGACCTTCAACTGTCAAGCTCTCCCTAGAGTTTCTTGCTACCTGTGTGTCTTGCATTGTTCACTGAAACCTCTTAAGAAAGACTCTTCAAAGACTCTCCCTGACTTGTTTCTCTGGAACTTGTCTTTTTCTATGGTTACAAACAGATCAAGTTTGCCCCGCATGATTCTGATTGATTTACATTGATATGTCTGCTTGTTTTCAGGAGTTGTTGCACATGACATTTTATTTACCAGATGATGAGGATACTACCAACAGAAATATAAGTAATTGTTCCAGTTGATTCAGATTGATTTATCTGCTTGTTTTAAAGACATGTTGCACGTTATGTTAATTAATCACTAAACGAATGAACAGGCACAGAAACTGAAACTTCTGGAGTTAACTGTTGGCTGTGCTACACCCAGTCTAGAACTTTCAGTTTCAGAGACTGCAGACAATGGGAGGTTCAGTTGGTTGGGAGAGTGTGATTTTATGATTTTGTTGAAACATATGTCCATTTTGGGATTGTTGTAATGATTGTATGGTGCTTGACTTTGTGCTGGAAGCTTAGCGTTTGTGATGAGAGTTGACCCTTCCTCTGTCTGGATGTGACTGTTTGAGAGATAAGCACCAATTATTGAGAGAGTACCCCCAACTGTTGTCATACATCTAAGATGGCATTCTGCATTCACTTAGGTGTCTGTCTAATATCACGAATAGGGGATAGATATTAAATGAAGGACACACACACACACACACACACACACACACACACACACACACACACACACACACACACACACACTTAGGTATCTTAAATTAAATAACAGCTGTGTGATTCTCATTTTACTATCTGTACTAGATTTTTAAAGTGAATTTCAGGCTCCTTTCCCTGGGAGAGGGGGGGGTGCCATAGTAGTACTGTGCTGCCAGTCTCTTAGTCTCTGCCTGCATAGATAGACAGAGAGAAAGACAGGCGGAACAGACAGACAGATAGTCAGGCAGCCAGTCCGTCAAACAGGCAGTCAGACAGGCATTTTTCAGTTAGGATGTTCTGATTTGGGTTCTTATTAGATTCACCTGCCAGTGAAGGCCCTCTTCCCTGAAAGGCTGTGTTCAGGTGTTAATGGAGAGGTTGCAGAGTCAAAAAAAGAAAACATTTTTTGTCAGGCTGTGTTCAGGTGTTAATGGAGAGGTTGCAGAGTCAAAAAAAGAAAACATTTTTTGTCAGGCTGTGTTCAGGTGTTAATGGAGAGGTTGCAGAGTAAAAAAAAAGAAAACATTTTTTGTCAGGCTGTGTTCAGGTGTTAATGGAGAGGTTGCGGAGTAAAAAAAAAAACGTTTCCATGTCAGGCGGTAGGTTCAATAAAATAGTTACTGCTCACTTATTTCTTGACAGATCTCTTTGATTTTTTGCATGTTTTGTTGTTATGCATTTGTCTACAATGTCCTTCAAAATGACTTGATTATGTTGATAATTAGTATAGCAGAAATTGACATAATTATAAAAATTTTACCAAAAATAACAGTTTTCGAGTATACACAAACACATTGCGCCAAACAGAATGAGTCAAAACACTGAAAAAGTGGTCTTACTATTATTGAATATCAGCACTAACACATGACAGTCATATAAATCCCAAGGAATGTTGTTCTTGATGATAATCTGCTCATAATTGGGGTACTACTTTTTTTTAGGTAAAAAGGGGCATAATCATGCTTTTCACGGTATGTCACTAACATGTACATTACTCATCCATTTGTTGAGTTATTTGTTAGATTTTTTTTGGATTATTACTTACTTATACCCTTGTCTACAATTTCACATCATTCTATTTTGGTTTTGTTGGTTATGATGATGGTTCACACTAATAATATGTGATAAAACAGTTTTTGTTTTGTTTTCAATGTGAAAGTTTTAGAATAATTGAGCAAATAAAAAAGCCCACTAAACACAGCAAAAATACCTTTTTGTGTTAGCTCAACAACATTACAAACATCTGGGATTCATATTGTTGTCAATAAATGTCCCTCTGTGTAACAATCTGTATGTTACTGGGGGTACCCCAATTCTACTAGAACAGGGCATAATTTTACTATTTGGGGTAGGTTTAATACCTCAATCACTGCTTATTTATTTGTTGACATATGACTTAGATTTTATGGCTTCTCTTTCCTTATACCCCATGCTATGATGCTATATAATGTAGTTTTGTTGGCCATTATGGAATGGGCAGGGATGTAACAAATGGTGGTTTTACAAGAAAAGAACAGTTTCTGAACACATACACATGTTAGAACACATAAGGCCTGTAAAACACTGAATAAAACTTCTGTTAGTGTTTACTCAGCATCACTGTAAGTATACAGTGTGGTCCAAATTGTATGTAGTATAATACTTATGGTAAATGTTCAAAATGACAACCATGGAGAAAACATTGGAAGAAAAAAAAATAAACAACTGTCTGTTGAAAGAAAAAAAAAAAACATTCACAAATTGCATGCATTTGTTATCACACAAAACACTGTAGGAACTGTGTTAGTTTTTGAATAAATACTTACATTACTGCCACGCTGTTCTATATAGGAATCCAACACTTGCTGTACGAAGTCTTGGATATAATCCTCAGGTTGTCTGCATTCCCTGCTTCATAATTTTAGGGGACGGCGCTCTTTTTTTTTTTTTTTTATTGTCTTTCCAAATCATGGTTCAAAGAAACACACACTGAGATTACTCCACATGGTTTCTTTCACTGATGGCACTCGGTCTGGTCACAGCATTGACAAAATCACAAACACACGCACTGGTGAGAAAAAAAAACAACTGTAGAATGCAAAAAAAAATTCCTGAATTTTTCATGCAGATGATCCAGAATGGGTTGAATCTTGCAGAGCCGGTCGTACCCTGGATCACCTTTGACTGGCATGACTGCGTTTGTGTTGAAATGCAGAAACTGAAGAAGAATCTGAAATACAGAATAAAAATTTCAAGACAAGTAAGCATACCCACAATTGGGCGCGCGCGCACACACACACACACACACACACACACACACACACACACCAGTAAGCAGACCCACAATTGGGCACACACATACACACACACACACACACCACACACAGTAAGCAGACCCACAGTTGATCACACACACACACACACACACACACACACACACACACACACACACACACACTCACACTCACACACACACACACACACACACACACACACACACCACACGCATACACACAAACAGCCTACACACACACACACACACACACACACACACACACACACACACACACATATGTACACATATGCACAAGCACACACTAACAGTATCACACACACATGAATATAAAACACACCACAATGATGCAAAACAAAAAATCTGCTGTGGATGAGTGCTTCTGTGTTTTACAAAATGAACAAACTTGTATGGAAAAACTTGCATACAGAAATTAATAATGCTTAGGTGCACATGTGCACACACACACACACACACACACACACACACACACACACACACACACACATACACACACACAGTCCCACCTTCCCATACAGTCATTATTTGCCATGATTGTGTGGTTTTGGTAGGAGATAGGGCAAAGAAGAGAAATACAGAAAATGAATAGTCAAGGAATGAAGAATCATGTAGTTAAAAAAAACCCAAAAAAACAACAACATAAGAAAAAAAAGAGCTACTTGCCTGAAACTGGTTTCTGGTCATGAAGGAACTGAAGACTGGAACTTTGTACAGCCGAAAATTAGTACAGCTGACTTTCAGACCAGAATTCACAGTCAAAACAACAGCAAGGTTGAAGGGCTGTGTACTTCTTTCTCGCCATTCTTTGATCTGCTGTTGCTGACCACACGCCTATGCCACGCCCCCGGCCGCTTCCATGGGACCTTCACCGTCATCCTGAGACCGTACCATGTCCACAACCCTGTCCATCAAGAAAGGAGGGGATGCAGTGCTTGTTGATGGCAGGGGTTCGGCAATTTCCACTTCGTCACCCACGCTAAACGGCGCTTTCTTTACTGCTGTCTTGTGTACAGAACAATGAAGCCACGTCATCACCAGCACGTATCGCCAATAAAAGTGGATGGTGCTGATTCCCATCTGTCTCCTCCTCATTGCTAGTATCAGGATCCGATCCTCAAAGGTCTTCTTCATCACTTTCTTTATAATTTAGAACGTCATCTAAAACATCAAGCGCAGTGTAACACTTGAAAATGGAACACGTCAACAAAGTACTAGGTTGAGCTGCCATCTTGAATATGCTTATCAGCTGATACCTCTCAACTCGCAATTTGCAGATCATGTGGTCAGTCATGTGAAGGGAAAGGGGCCGTACCTTGACATCAGTAGAAGAAGTGGAAACATTTTAGAGGGCCGTCTCCCAAGTAGATTTTTCTGCTTTCCGTGATGAAGTTACTACGAAGCGTACTCCTATACGGGTGTAGCGATTTTTGGGTTTTCACTACGAACGTTACTCGTAGCAGGTAGGGAAGGGGTTAATGGAGAGGTTGCGGACTAAAAAAACGTTTCCTTGTCAGGCTGTATTCAGGTGTTAATGGAGAGGTTGCAAAGTAAAAAGAAACGTTTCCTTGTCAGGCTGTGTTCAGGTGTTAATAGAGAGGTTGCAGATTAAAAAAAAATGTTTCCATGTAAGGCTGTGTTCAGGTGCGAATGGAGAGGTTGCAGATTAAAAAAAAAAAACGTTTTTGTCAGGCTGTGTTCAGGTGTGAATGGATTGGTTGCGGAGTAAATAAACGTTTACATGTTAGGCTGTGTTCAGGTGTTAATGGTGAGGTAGCAGAGTAAAAAAAAAAAAAATTCCTTGTCAGGCTGTGCTCAGATGGTAATGGAGAGGTTGCACTGTGAAAAACATTTCAGTGTAAGGCTGTGTTCAGGTGATAATGGAGAGGTGGCACTGTGCCCATGTTGTTCCCCTGTTGTTCACAGCGCTGCTGGGTGGGAGGGAGAGGCCAGGTTTGCCCGTCTCCTGTCCCGCTCAGTGTGCCACCTCACTGGCTGCCATTGCTGAGAACACCATGGGAGGTTCTTCAGGCGCTGTAAGCCATCTTCCTGTCTGGTGTGGATGTACATGTTGTCTTAGATGTCATTCTGTATATTGAATACTCTTGGGGGGTTTTTGGGGGGGTTGTTGTTATTTTTGTTGTTTTGTTGTTGCACTTGTTTTTTTTTTAACTTTTTTTTTTTTTGCTTTCTGTCAATATATTATGAGGTAAAGTAAGATTATTTGTTAGTTATGTTGGGTTTTTTTTTCTGTTTTTTCTTTCTTTTGCTTTTTGTGTGTGTAATTGTAATTGTTGGGCCAAGCTGTATTCTGCCGAAT
Source organism: Conus betulinus (assembly GCA_016801955.1). Taxonomy (NCBI): domain Eukaryota; kingdom Metazoa; phylum Mollusca; class Gastropoda; order Neogastropoda; family Conidae; genus Conus; species Conus betulinus. The sequence goes on along the minus strand of JADBJO010005921.1, from coordinate 130,171 downwards.
GGTGATGGTATAGGATGATCTGTGAGTGTGTTTGTGTCTGTGTGTGTGTGCATGTATGGTGTGTGTGTGTGTGTGTGTGTGTGTGTGTGTGTGTGTGTGTGTGTGTGTGATAAAGCTATACTTGCAAGATTTTTTTCTTTATAATCATATCTGAACCGAGATCACAAGTTACGAACACAACAAAGAAACAACAGATGCTCAGATGTGCCTTGGCTTGGTTAGAGAGAGACACTGCACTGTGATCTTCAACAGAAAATGTTGCGATAGCAATTTTCACAAATGTACTCATTGAGGGTTTTCATGTTAGAGATCATAATACAGGATGCTGAAACAAACTTTGTGCTTTTTTTTTGTGTTAATTTGTAATTAATTTTATGTTGAAAGTTGAAACGAGAATAAAATTGATTTTTAGTAAAGATTGTTGTAACCTCTGCCAAAAAGGTTTTGTTTTCACTCGCTTCTTCTGTTGGCTGGTTTAATTGCTGTCATGTCTGCGTGTCAGCAAGGTTGTTCAAACACTGCTGCACCAAATTTACAAAACTTAGCAAAAAGTCTGTATGGGGATTAAGGATAAACCCATTGAAATTTGATGCAGGTAATTGGTGCAAGTTTGGATCAAGGAGCGGTTAGTGATTCTTCTAATGAACTTGATACAGTGATGGAATTCAGCCTGAGGTCAGATTCTTCATATTAATCATATTTTGGTTGGGATTCATGGGGCAGATCTGGATCAAAGGGGAGATCCAGATCAAAGGGCAGATCCAGGGTACATTCAGTCATGGCAGAAGTCTGTGCTCTCCCACATGCCTTTCAGTGACTATTGTCATACTTTACACACCCCTACCCCAACCCCACTCACACACACATACACACTTCCCTCTTTAAATAGTTTTTTTCATGTATCCTTTTCTACCAGCATGGGTTTTTTTTTTTCATCCCTCTGTTCCAATATGAACCTCGCATTACCCAAGAGAAGATAACTTTAATCACACTTCCTTCTCACCTCCTGAACAAGAACGCTTTGGTGCAAAGTCAAGCCACTTCTCTCTTGCTGATGTTTTTAGTTGGTTATTATCTTTGCCTTGCCAAAATAAAACGAAACGATTAAGACATGTTGCCTCTGTATTGTCATATGTATGTTCATTTGTTTATGAGTTTAGTTGCAAGAGAACTCTGATTCTCATAAACTGGGGTGTAGATGAACTGGGATCAAGAGGATGTATGCTTGGCTATTTCCTTTGGGATAAATGCTTTTCAAAAGATGGCACAATGTGAGACATAAACACTTACAGCAGACTCCATGAAAACATTATTCAGGGATCGCCTGACGTGATCTTTTAATTTTCTGAAAGAGATTAACATTTTTCATCTGATCTAAGATTTTACAGAAGAAAGGTTTGTAACAAAGTTTCTGATGCATTTTTAGAAGGTGTGTGTTAAAGAGATGTGTGCAAGGTGGGTTTTTTTTTCTTTGATGACTTGTGAGTTGACTTCAGCGTGGTGATAGCCCAGATATATCCGTTTGCGGTCAACTGGGCTACAAGCATTATTACCATATGTTTCAAAAGATGTTCATGCTGTGGTAATCAGTTGTCTGTATCTCTAGGGACAAAGAAGGGATGATTTCTATATCCACAATTAACCTCATACTGACCAAACTTTTCACGCGTTTTCATATTTAACCCCTTGACTGCTGGGGAGTTGTTGCCCTTTTGGTTTCATATCTATGCCTGAGCAAAAGTGTGGAGTTTAGTTAGACCCGTCTACATGGAGAATAGATCAGGGACAATGAAATAGTAGCCAGTCAATACTTTTAGTAGACAGGACTGGGCAAGAACCAATGCATTTTCATAGCTTTGCCTTCTGCGTTGTCAGTGAATGAACAAAATGCTTGTATCACACAACTCGAAGAGGGTGGCCACAATCCGAGCCCTCTCCTCTCATGTCACTTCAAACTAAAACATCCACTGAGCATGTCAGTCAACTGTCAATGGACTTAGGTCCATGACAAACACTTGGAAAAACCCACTTGACCTTGCACTATCACGAGACTAATGATTAGACAGCCACTTGCTCACAGCCAATGTTTGAACATGACTAACAAGGGGAGTGGGGGACTCGGACACCAGCAGGATTCCATTGTGCTGAAGATGCACCTCATTGTAATATAAAATTGCCACAAATGAAGCAGCTGACTTTTTAAAAAAAAAATATATTCGAACATGTCTACCTTTACTCTGTTGAGAAATGGTGTACCTTTAGTTTGTTGAGAAATGGTTTACCTTTAGTTTGTTGAGAAATGGTGTACCTTTAGTTTGTTGAGAAACGGTGTACCTTTAGTTTGTTGAGAAATGGTGTACTTTAGTTTGTTGAGAAATGGTGTACTTTAGTTTGTTGAGAAACGGTGTACCTTTAGTTTGTTGAGAAACAGTGTACCCTTTGTTTGTTGAGAAACGGTGTACATTTAGTTTGTTGAGAAACGGTGTACCTTTAGTTTGTTGAGAAACGGTGTACTGATGTTGGTGACACAAACTGGGGTGTCTGTGGATACAAAAAAAAATCAGGCAACATAGGAGATTCATGTATAGGCAGTCAGTGGGTTAGAGTAGCCATGAATCTTAAAAACAGTTTCTTATTATTGAGAACAGGAGAGACATTGGTGTCAATTTGGTTAGCTCTTTGGTGTGTGTGTGGGTGTGGGTGTGATAGATTGCAGATGATAAGAGGTGGAAAGATGGGGAGGGAAAATGGATTCAGTTTAAGATAGTGGTTGTTAAGTGTGAGTGGCAGCAGTGTTATTTTTATGGTAATTTGGTACTTTAGCTCGTAAAATACCACATTTTGTGTTTATGTGTGTGTGTGTGTGTGTGTCATTTTCTCTGCATTTTTGTTCATACATGCACATGTGAGTGTGTGCTCACACTGTGTATTTTTTTCGTAACAGAAATGCAGTTCATGTAATAACGTATTTCTGTTCTATCGGTGCAGTGCAGTTTGTGTGATAGCTTTGTAGTTTTTATGTTTTCAGTGTGTAAATTTGCAGCTTCTTGCTCTGGCTGGTAGTCATACCTCCTCAAATAGCTTATGTTTGTCTTTGTGTGAGTATGGGGGTAGGAGATTTATTGATGTATTTGTGTGTATTTGTATTTCACAAGAAGCACAGTTCACTCTTATGGTTGGTACTGAGACCATATCATTTTCTCTGGGTATGCGTTGTGTCTGCGTATGTTTGTGCACATTGTGTGTGTGTGTGCGTGCGCACACATGTGTGTGTATGTTTGTATGCGTGTGTGTGTGTGTGTGTGTGTGTGTGCGTGCATCAGCTGTACAGTTTGCTGCTGACGGCAGCGGCAGTGCCCCTGCAGACAGGAGTACAGGGTGTGGACTGGGCAAAAGCACTGCAGGCCGGCATAGAGGCTGTCAGGAGGTCAGTGAAGAGATCTTTTTGGACATGGGATTGACCCTTTCTCTTCTGACTGTACATGTGATTGACTCTTTCTCTCCTGACTGTACATGTCATTGACCCTTTCTCTTCTCACTGTACATGTGATTGACCCTTTCTCTTCTCACTGTACATGTGATTGACTCTTTCTCTTCTGACTGTACATGCGATTGACCCTTTCTCTCCTGACTGTACATGGGATTGACCCTTTCTCTCCTGACTGTACATGTGATTGACTCTTTCTCTTCTGACTGTACATGCGATTGACCCTTTCTCTTCTCACTGTACATGTGATTGACTCTTTCTCTTTCTGACTGTACATGCGATTGACCCTTTCTCTTCTGACTGTACATGGGATTGACCCTTTCTCTCCTGACTGTACATGGGATTGACCCTTTCTCTCCTGACTGTACATGTGATTGACTCTTTCTCTCCTGACTGTACATGTGATTAACCCTTTCTCTTCTCACTGTACGTGCGATTGACCCTTTCTCTTCTCACTGTATATGTGATTGACTCTTTCTCTTCTCACTGTACATGTGATTGACTCTTTCTCTCCTCACTGTACATGTGATTGACTCTTTTCTCTTCTCACTGTACATGTGATTGACCCTTTTCTCTTCTGACTGTACATGCGCGATTGACCCTTTCTGTCCTGACTGTACAGGTGATTGACTCTTTCTCTTCTCACTGTATATGTGATTGACTCTTTCTCTTCTCACTGTACATGTGATTGACTCTTTCTCTTCTCACTGTACATGTGATTGACCCTTTCTCTTCTCACTGTACATGTGATTGACTCTTTCTCTTCTCACTGTACATGTGATTGACTCTTTCTCTTCTCACTGTACATGTGATTGACTCTTTCTCTCTCTCACTGTACATGGGATTGACTCTTTCTCTCCCTGACTGTACATGGGATTGACCCTTTCTCTCCTGACTGTACCTATGATTGACTCTTTCTCTCCTGACTCTCTGTGTGATTGATCCTTTTTCTCTCCTGACTTGCTGTGGAGTCTGGAATCTCTGAAAAAAATCAGCTTTGTTTATCTCAAATGTATGTGTACTCGTGAGAGTACACTCGTGAGGTGAGGTGTGCGATGTGGACTGTCCATATACACATGTTGTTAATTGTTTGTGTATATGGTAACATACTGTTTTTTTTTGGGAGGGGAGGGAAACAGGATGGGGTGGGGTGTGATCGACCATTTTCATTCTATCATGCTGTGGTTCAGTAGTCTGGTATGAGCACCATGTTGTTGTCTGGCTGAAGTTACCAATCTCCCCACCACCCCTCTCTATCGAAGTTTTGGAGGATATTTTCAGCCTTGTTTTTTGCTGTGCTTTATTTTTCATACCTGTTCTTTCTCTCTATCGGTCACTGAATATGTCCATGTAGTTGGCAAAGAATGATGAGTAATCAGCTCCAAATTCACTATGGTTTTGATATACATGCATGCATGCATCAGCATGCAGACAAAAACCAGATGAGCTTGCTGGTAAACTCAAACACATGATTTATATATATGTTTTGCTGTCAGGTCATCTTTGAAGATTGAAGAAAATTTCATGTAAATTTCAGGTATGGAGGAGCTGAACCTGGTCAGAGAACAATGGTGAGATTGTGTGTGTGTGTGTGTGTGTGTGTGTGTGTGCGTGTGTGCGTGCATGTGAGTGTGTGTGTAAGAAAAGGTGTAAGTATGTAGGCATGCATGCTTGGTGTTCATGCTTGTTTGAATATGTGTGTTCATGGTTTCCCTACATCACACTCTCCCCCGCGCACACTTTCACAAAAATCTGTAAGACTTGTACATACACTTTGTAGAAAATAAGCTCACTTTTATGGGAAGACGCACTAAGCGTTTGAGGCAAACAGGTCTGTGTGGAGTTATACTGTGGTCTGAGACTGCATGACAGGGCTGTATTCAATGCCTTTTTTTTTTCTTTTTTTTTTTTTTTTTTTTTTTTTTTGGCTTTTTTTTTTTTTAATTTAATCAGGTGTCAACCAGAGATACACAGACAGTTCCATCATTGACAGTTTTACTTGAGCAGCATATTCAGAGACACACATACATCAAGGGGATGAAACTCTGACCCATATGTCTGATCTTCCTGCTTGAACCCTTATCACACTCCGCAGCTCAGGCCAGAGTTGGCTGTGATGCCTGAGATATGATTTCCCAACGTGCGACCTTTCATGACTAAATGCATACCACAGCATTTTCGCTGCTGGTGCATTTATACATTTGTGTTTCTCTGTAGACACCCAACGGTTCTGACAGATGGGTGTGTGTATTTCTGTGGTGATTCTAATTACAATAAAAAGTGGATTTTTTTTTCCCCAAGTTCCCATCTCCATCCCCAAGCCCCCGCCCCTCCCCCCCCCCCCCCCCCAACACACACACACACACAAGCGCGCGCACACATTTTAATTGGGTAATATAAGAGCCTACATCTGCACAGAAAGAAGACGGTGCACAGAGATTTTCACACATATATAGTAGCCATATCCATACATGACATACATAAATATTCTTTTTTTTTTAATAGTCCAAATAAGCAATGCAATCATGTTAACCAACAGAAATCCATACATTGATACATTTTAACACATATTTTCAAGCAAACAGATATACACACATAGATACATACAAACATACATACTCCTTCCTATACATACATACATGTATAAATATGTAGATATGTTTTACATATATGCTTTTTTGGACAGTGCTCTTTTTTAGTTGAAAAGAAAAGAAACCTAGTTTACTAATAAATCAATATTTTCATGGAACATTAAGCCATTTGTCCCACTTGAAACATACCCATAATGTGTTCAGTTTTCAACAAAGATGGTTTGAGACTGGAACCAGCATTTTTTTCACATTCTTGTTTTTCGCCCTTTACAGAAAAGGATGCTTCTTCAGTTGTATATCTGTGTCTTGAATGATATAAGAGTGTCTGTACAGAGGGCAGAATACGCTGCAGGGATGGATTTCTCAATGAGGATGATTTTTTTCCTTTTCAGTTGGACCCTCTTCATGCCGCTGCCGTGGTCTTCAGTGAGCAGGTCACCAAGACCACTCCCAACCTGGCTTTTAAGATGGCAGTTGAGGTTAGCCCATAGATTAGAATTTTCTTTTCGATGTAATTATTGTTCGTATCATCATCATCATCTTTTTTTTTTTAATTCATTTCATTGGTAATTCAGTATGTTATATCGATTTTATTATTGTGGTTCTGGTTTATTTTGCTTCACTTGTATTGAGTATGTTATAACATCTTTTAGTTTTTATGCCTAGGGCATAGCACACGTGATTCAGACATTTAAAACAGTGCATGCAGTTATGAAAAAAAGGTTGGTTTTGGGGGGCAATGCACTGAACACAAAAGAGCTGTGTTTCTTTTATACATGGTAGGCTCTCTGCTCCGGTGCAAAAGATGTGAACTGAATGCGACAGGAAGGGATAGTTGCCTGCCAGCAGCCATTTCTAAGGTTGAGTTATTTTTGTGTCTACCCCGTTTCCTATTTCTCCCCACCTGATGCCCCCCTTCCAGCCGACAGATGTTGTTAGTTCATGGTGAGCTTGTTTCCTAAACCTTAGAGACTGAAGTGGTGGGAAATGCCATAGAAAGACACTGTTACTTCCGTCCATGTCCTCCCTTTGTGTGCTCAGCTCCACATGCAACTGCAGAAATTAACGGCGGAATCAGTGGCTCACTGTCGCGATTTTGTTTGGTCACTGAGGATGTATCGGGGCCTTCGGTGCAAGTTCCATCCTAGTGGATGAAAAAGAAAATCATCTTTGAAGATTTCAGTGTTGTTGAATGATTCCAGGGCTCAAAATGATAGACTTCACGCCATAATATGCATCATGCTTCTGCAGTATAACAGGAAGAGCAAAGTGCCCTCTGTGAACTGTTTTGATTTATGATGGGAGTAATATTGAAAGGTTTTAGCATCCGTCATTGGTGTTATGCTTTTGCAATGTGTCTGAGAAAGCACACTGGCCACAGTTTGCAGTTTTATTTATGACTGAAATATTTTTTTCTGTAAGATCAAGTAGAGTTATTCTGTTTCTCTGAATTTGGAACACACTAAATTTTGTTTTCGTCTCTCAAACATTCTTACCTTACTGGCTTTAGGGTATGGAATATTTGTTTTGCAGTGACTGGTTTGGCTGTGGGCTTTGATTATTATTCCCATGCAGTGAATGGCTGGTCTTAGACTTATGGAATTATTCTCATGCCATGACCGGTGACTTGGGGAATTATTCTCATTAAATGACTGGTGACTTGGGGAATTATTCTCATGCAGTGACTGGTGACTTAGGGAATTATTCTCATGCAGTGACTGGTGACTTAGGGAATTATTCTCATACAGTGAATGGTGATCTAGGGAATTATTCTCATGCAATGACCAGTGACCAAGGGAATTATTCTCATGCAGTGACTGATGACTTAGAGAATTATTCTCATGCAGTGACTGGTGACGTACGGAATTATTCTCATGCAATGACTGGTGACGGCATTATTCTCATGCAATGACTGGTGACTTAGAGAATTATTCTCATGCAGTGACTGGAGACTTAGGGAATTACTCTCATGCAATGACTGGTGACTTAGGGCATTATTCTCATGCAATCGCTGGTGACATAGGGCATTATTCTCATGCAATGACTGGTGACTTAGGGAATTATTCTCATTCAGTGATGACTGGTGACTTAGGGAATTATTCTCATGCAATGACTGGTGACTTAGGGAATTATTCTCATACAAGAATTGACTGGCTTTAGGCCAGTGGGAATTGTTATTGTAACAACTGGCCAGGGTTAGGACTGTACAAGTGTTCTAATTCTAGCAAGTAGCTGGCTTTTTAGGCCTATGGATGTGTTCAAATCCTACAGAAGGCTAGTTTCAGGTCAGTGGAGTCATTCCCATTCTACAGAAGGCTGACTTTAGACTTACTGAGATGTCATCCAGCTAGGCAGGTTTAGACCAATGGAATTGTTCTCATTGCAGCAAGGGACAGGCACTCGACTTATGGAGTTGATCTCATGCAATATACAAAGCTGGCGTTAGCCGTATGGAGATATTCTCATGTGACAAATGGTAGGCTTTAGATTATGGAGTTGATCTCATGCAGTAATTAGCTGGCGTCAGCCATATGGAGTTGTTTTTCATGTGACAAGTGGAAGGCTGGAGGCTTAGGGAGTTGATCTCATGCAAAAGGCTGGCTGTAGGACCATATGGAATTGTCCTGACTCACCTACAATTGTCCAGCAGTTGGCTTATGTTCTTCTAGTGCAATATCTGGTCAGTTTTGGCCTATGGAGGTTTGCTCATGAAACAGCGAGCTGTCTGTAGGGCCCTGAAGTTTGTGCTATACCTGGCCAGCTTCAGGACAATCACATCATTCACATGTGACATGTGGCCAGTTTAGGCCTATGGGGATGTTTTTATTGCTTCAGAAGTAATAGTTATAGACCTTTGAGGACAGTGTCTCGAAAAACGGCTGGCATGGCGCAGAGAAATACTGTTAGTGTACTAGGAATCAAATGAGTTGGGAAAGATTTATGAAAAAAAAAAAGCAATCAGTTAACTCACCTGTGAGTGTTTTAAACTCTGCGCAAAAAGAAAAAAAAAATGAGTGCACCTCGAACAAGTGAGAAAAATTCTTATAAAAGATCTTCATGATTTTTTATCATTTTCTCTTGTGATGTGTTTAATACTCATGGTCCGTATGACCAGCTTTTCCACTCTTTATGTAATTCCTAACTTACCTACTGTGCTCCATATGCATGTAGGATACCAAACATGGGTATGTTTCTCTGGTGTTTGCAGGCAGCAGAAAAGGCGGCAGCCGACACAGTTAGCATGAAGGCGCAGGCAGGCCGTGCAAGCTATGTAAGCGCCGACCTGCTGACCCAACCTGACCCAGGGGCCACTGCTGTGGCAAAATGGATGAGGGCCGTGCTAGAAAACCTTTAAGCCGTGCATTGTCGATTTCTTCTAGACCATCAGGTTTGTGTTGATACATCCCCATTGTGACTTGTTTTGTTTTCTGTGTTTTAACCTTTTCTGGCAGCCACTGGGGAAAGAGAGGGTCTCTGTCTGTATTCACCCACCTGACAAGACGGAGTGCCCACATGACCATAAATGTGGCACATCTCTGTATGTGTGAAGTTGAGTTGATGAGAGATTCTTTCTTAATTTTGGGGTTTACATTTTAATTACATGCAAGTGCAATTTTTACCCTTTTCGTCATGTGCCTTGGCATTCATTTTCTGTTAAAACTTGGACCAAAAGAAGACTTTCAATCAAATTTGAAGGATAGTGTGTGTGTCTGTGTGTGTGTGAGAGAGATGGAGAGAAAGAGAGAGAGAGAGATGCTGCTGAAATTGTTGCAAAGACTGATGAAAATGCCAGAACAGAATCCAAAATTTATGATTATTCATGCCAGTCCCTTAGACCATGACTACACAAGAATGAGAATCAGTTTGGTTGCATATTTTGGATTAGAGCATAGAATAATTTTCCTAGTGGTTTCCTTTTCTCAAAAAAAAATTAGTGTTCAAGTTTGTGGCATCTTTTTCGCCAAACTTTGTGTTTATTTTGGTAGTTAGTTTGGTCCTGTTTCCTATGTCTCTTGCTGTGAAAAAATGAATTCTTTTTGCTCAGTTTTCATCATATTGCTATATTAGTATTACAAATAGCACCCTGTTTCACACATATTTGTTGTAAGCAGAGGTAGTCAACATCTGTAGAAATCTTGAACTTGCTTCAAATATCAGATATGTTAAACAGATTCAGTTTAATTTGTTGTCTAGAAGATGGCATAAAGATAACAGTTGCTATGTGATTTAAAGGAGATTGTTAGACACATGTGACGGAGTAGACTGACAGATACAATTGCTGCTGATTATGTAAATAGAGTGCAATATTGTTGAAATAAAACTGGAGGTACATATTCATGAATTGTCATTGGGTCCTTGCCCTGTCAAAGATTGTTTGTTGTTACAACAGCCCTCAAAGATTGTTTGTTGTTCCAACAGCAGAGGATGTGATTTAATACAATATTTTTTGTATACAGGACACTTTCTATCAGCCAGCTATGCTCAGAATAAATCCTAAATAAATTTTGAATATGTTTACTTAGACATTATCCTGTTTGACTTGCTCTTATGATGTTATTATGTTTGGTGTGTGACTATCTCAGCAGCATTATTATGGTGCGTTCATCCATAATAATGATAATGATAACACTTTGGTCTCAGATTTATCTTTAAATTTGAAAGCTTGTTCCAACTGTCAGCTCAGTTCAAATGAGTTGATGGTGTATACAGCCCACATCCCCTCCACACCTCCATCACCACCCCTCCATCTCCCTTCCCCAGCTCTTCTGCCTGTGTAAGCAAGTTTTGGATTAGGCTTCGGGAATCCTTCTTTTTAGAATTTTAAGATGGTATATCTTGGTGGTGGTTTTCCTGAACAGCAGCCTGTGTTTCAGGCTTTGGCTCTAGAGGCCACTTGCATTTCAACCTTTGATTTCAGTGGCCACTTACACTTTAATCAGCGACTCCAGCAGCCACTTGCATTTTATCATTTTGTGCTGTATTGGCCATTTGCAGTTAGCCTTTTTTGCTCTAGTCACCACTTGCACTTCAGCCAGTGGTCACTTGCAGTTCAGCCTTTTGCTCCAGTGGCTGGCCACTTGCAGTTCAGCCTTTTGCTCCAATGGCCACTTGCAGTTCAGCCTTTTGCTCCAATGGCCACTTGCAGTTCAGCCTTTTGCTCCAATGGCCACTTGCAGTTCAGTTCACACACGCACGCACACACACACACACACACACACACACACACACACACACACACACACTCACACAGAAATACCTTGTACATTTTGACAAAGATTTGAGAATGGAAAGGCTAGTTCGTTGTCTCAGCCTGTCTTTTTTTGGGGGGTCTCAGACAGAAATGACACTGACAATGTATATAAATGATTATAATCAGGCCATTCATCTTAAGTAACGTTTCTAAAGGACAACGCGTGGGGCACAACTGATGGGCAGTAAGTCTGTCCTGCGTTGCTGACGACATAGCTCAGTGCTGGTGCCAAATGCCACCGGTGTTTGCTGTGGTGCAATTACATAGTAATATCTGTATCACAAATTAGAGTAAAAACGCTTTTGCAAATAATCAGGGTTTGCTGACTGTTAAAAGCCTAATCAACTTGCTGATTGCTCAGATGTATGTGTGTGTGTGTGTGTTATTGTGCATGTGTGTAAGCACACAAGCCAACAAATCACGCACACACACACACACATGCACGTGCACTTAAGCACATGCGCACACACACACGCAAGTACACACACAAGCGTGCACACGCATGCACACACACGCTCATGCATGCGCATACACACACATGATGCACACACACACAGAGGCCTGTGCCCACACAACCATACACACACGTGTACACTCACTTCACACACATACAATGATAATAATGGCACAACCAATGTTAGATAGGTACTCAAGGTCTGACCGGTGCATTGGTTAATGCGCAGGTCAGTCATCTGCTAAGCCGTCGTCACGGGACCCTTTTCTGAAATTCTCTCACCTTAGTTATTAATTCATTCATCCATCAGCTTTAAACCATGCGCAGTGTGGTCTCAAAACTTAACGGATATGGTGTAGCGTATATGGACTAGTTCGCATGCAGTGATGCCTCTTTGATGAAACTGAAGCTATTATGCATGGCCAGGATATTCACCCTTCAGGAGAAAGACAGTTAACCTTTTTTTCCAGATTTGATGTTTAGACAAACGTGTGCTTTTAGATGAACAGCTCTTTAACAGTAGTCATATCATGATAAACTTACTGTATTAATATGCCCATCTTTGATATAAATTACCAAGATGTGACCGAAGGTATATGAGCTGGTTGAATTATGTCAGAATCGCTGAAGCTGCAGGACATAAAGGTGGTGAAGACACAAAGTGCTTAGCTTATGCTTTGTCGTTGTAGGCCTACATAGGAATCCATAGTGCTGTCGCCCTGATGACGATCAGAAGGAACACAAAATCTGTTTGAGACTCCAGACTTTAATTGTTTATACAGGTACAGAAATTTATCGATTAACAAGTGCACAAGTAAAACACAAATAAACTTGGACAGCGTAAGTTATGTTTATGAGTATGAGAGCGCCACGCAATAACTGCTGTGAGAATCTCGGAAGATAACAGGTCAAGTGACTTTTTTTTTTTTGCTATCCCATCTTCTGTGCCACCTCAGTGGCAGTGCACCCATGCCACTCATTCCCACTCTCAGTCCACAGCCACAGCCCACTCAGTCTTGCCATAGCCCCAGCACCGACAATCCACAGGGAGCAGTCAGTGTCAAGTCATCAAGAGGCAACCCACCAGAGGAGACACTGCAATGCTGCCGAGTCACTTAGGTGGGTGTTCATTGGCACCTGTTCTGATCCAACATAAACAGACACCACCTACTAAGCCCCCAAATGATGACAATGATTGCTTAGTCACAGAGCTGGCATGAGTGAGCTCTCCCTCTAGAGGGTGCCACCACGTCCATCCAGTGACAGTGCCCATGGACTCGCCTATACTGGTGACCCTGACAGAATCTAACCAAGGCACAGACATGGAGAAGTCATCGAAACTGAGATCACCATGAGAGCAGGGCATGAAGTGCCACAGAATTTGAGACTTTTTTATGCTATTCGATGAGAATGAGGATGATGAGATGATGCTATGGGTTTTTCCATTCCGGTCTGAGACTGCATGACAGGGCTGCACTCCATGCTTCCTTTAATAATATATCCCGGCGTTAACCAGGCCTGAGAGATACAGACACCTGCAGTGTTGGTCAGGAAATTCAAGCAACATTCTCTGAGACGCATCCATGAAGTGGATGAAACTCGACTGTGTGGTCCCAGTCTTTCCAACTGAGCCCGCACCAAACTCAGCTCTGGGTAGGAGGCAGTCAGGGAAGAAAAATCCCGCACGACTGATGGGAATTAAACCCACGACCTCAGCCGGGAGTCTGTGATGCTAACCACTTCACCAAGGCGGCTGGTTAAAAGGTCAAGTAATGAGTAACTGAGATTACAGTTGTCATTTCTTGAAAGAGGACGCTCAAAAAATACAGTTTGCACGCCAAAAACTAATGCACCAAGGCCTTGCTTGAGGAGTCGAGTATTTATAGACTGGCGCAATTAGATTGTTTTGAGAATTTTATGGTCTGAAAGTTGATTCTCATTTTCTTTCATGTGGCCATCAAGGTACATGCCAGGTGGTTCGAAGATGAATTAAGGTTAAAAAAAAAAAACGGGACAATTTTGGGGGCTTCGAGCTGGCGCAAAGATAGGTCACGGGTGAGTGTAAATGCCTGAATTGTGATGCCAACTATCCGGAAGTTAATGTGTTTGAAGAGTGTATGTGATTTCATCGGTGAAAATCCCCCAAATCTAGAGAAATAATTGATGGGGAGTTGTTCTTTTGATCAGTTAACAGTTTAACATTAAATGCTGGCTCAAATCTATAGTATGCCTCAGAACGTTTACATGGATTATACAGGCCTAGTGTTTTGGTACGAAATCCAAATTGTAGCGTGTGACCTCTGCATATGTTGTTGGGGAAGTGAAAATAGACGCCATATTTGTTTACAAGGTCATAGCTACTAAACGTAAAACACATTTTTGTTGTTTGTGGTGTATCTTGAAGTCACTGACATGTATTCATGTGTCACGCACCAGCCAGATTAAATTAGATTATTGTATTTTTGTTTTGCATGCGATAGAAGTAGCTTACAACAACACTATCTGGACACCAGTAAACAAAACGCGCCAAAGCTTTCCTTCAGGACGCGATTACTTACAGACAAACACAATTAGATTGTTCTGGGAATGTCTGAAAATTGTTTCTCCTTTTCTTCCATACGCCTATTAAGAATCACGGTAGATGGATGCAAACTGACAGATGAAAATGAAAGGAACGGCACTAATTTCTTTTGAAATGCCAGCAGATAGGGTCACAGGTAAGTACGGCCTTTGATGCGACATGACCCAATTCAGGTCCCAATCTAGATTTGCATATTTGCCCAAAACGCTATACCGTCTCGTTTTTTTTTTACATTCGATTATTTTTACACAATCAGGAAAGGAGAGGTACTACGAAAAGGGCGACTGAAAACTGAATGTTAAAAACCTTCACTGACAGCTATAGAGACCTTTGGGTTCTGTATTTAGAGAACCATTTGTTTATGCCCGTCCAGAGTCAACTTTCTTGTCTGGGAAGAAATGAAATCGTGGAAGAGATGGGGTTGGTACAGTTGATTGCCTGAATTGCTGGCTAACACGTTAATTAAGCAGCATGGATTAGCGGCCCTTGGTCACGTTATGAAGTATTCAGGATGACATTGAAAGTAGTGCATCGTCGTAAAGTAGAATACAAAGAAACACCAACAAAATGAATTAACGAAGTTTTTAGGTTGAAGTACGCATGCACACACATATGCTAACACGCGCGCGCGTGCACGCACACGCACACACACACACACACACACACAATGCGCGCGCGCACACACACACACACACAATGCACGTGCGCGCGCGCACACACACACACACACACACACACACACACGCACACGTACGTTGTCGCTCATCGTCTCCCATCTGTGATCAACAACTCAACGATGCCCCCCGCCCCCTCTTCCGCTCTCAATATTCCCACCCGACCCC
This sequence comes from Conus betulinus, assembly GCA_016801955.1. NCBI lineage: Eukaryota > Metazoa > Mollusca > Gastropoda > Neogastropoda > Conidae > Conus > Conus betulinus. The sequence continues at coordinate 114,965 of JADBJO010005921.1, read as the reverse complement.
CGCCTCATTCCTTCTCTTCCCATTTCTCAACCTTTCTTCTCAGTCAAATCCCCATCCCATTCATTCGTTAGGCACCCAGATGCATCTCAGTAGGAACAAAATATTCAAATTTCTAAAACATCAGACACGGACAGTATGAGTAATACACATCCATAATAAATAAGAATACACCCATAGACATAAATATTCCCAATCCTCACCTCACCAGCGCATACCTAAACACGTAATTACTCTCCGACACAAGCAAAAATATTCATTTTAGGAAGAAGGAAACGTAAGAAAAAGAAGGAGAATTCGGTAACGTCACAAGAATGAACAGTTATATCACCGGGTCTGACATAAAATAAGTTACAAAGTGTGGAAGTACTCAGATGAGCAACAGCAATGCAATAACTACAAATTAATGAAGGGACAATTACATTCAGCCTAATGCAACAAAAATAGAAATATAATTAAATAGATGAATAACCAGTGAGATACATATACCAGTAGGAAAGAAACAAACGAAGAAGGAAATAAAGTCAACCAGTAGAAAAAAAAAATGAATTACGACGACAGAGCGAAATTATAAACAGTATGTAAATGGCTGTAATTGATTCTGCAAACACTTTTTTTTTTCACAGACTCAACAACTACTTCAGTAAACGCATAGAAGACACAAGAGCAGATTCTATCTTTAGAAGTCTTGAAAGTGAGAATCATGAATTATGTTTTTCTTCAGTCATTACAATATTGTAAGATTCTGTCTCAAAGTAGAGCAGTAGAGCAAATTCATCAGTATGAATGCCCATTGTCAGTGGTCTCCTGGTGCTGTGATAACATTGACTGTGTCTTAGCCGTACTTCTCTTGAGCATTTTAGTCCCTTGATTTTAAGGGGAAGTGGAGGCACGTTTTGCCACAATGACCATAGCACGCATCTGGTGCCATCATTTCGCTTAACATTCATGCGGTGTGTGTGTGTGTGCGCGCGCGCGCGCGCGCCTGCGCGCGTGCGTGCGTGTGCATGTATGCATGCGTGTGTGTGTGCACTTGTGTGCGTGCGTGTGTGTGTGTGTGTGCGCGCGCGCGTGCGTTTGCATGTGTGTGTGTGTGTGTGTGTGTGTGTTTGATGATATGAGATTAACAGTGACAGTGATATGCTGCACATACTGTTACATTGCTTTCCACAGTTACTTGATTGCTTCTGCGAAGCTGTCAATGTATTAATTACGTTGTTGGTTTGAGTTCAGAGCATGGCGTTGACTGTATAAATTTCAGTATGCAAACATGGTTTCCACAAATTTGAAATTATGATAATTCACTCTAGATGGCAAGGTTAGCCTCTAAATGAGTGAAAATGGGAAATGTAATTGCAGCTCAGCTGCGCATATATACGCTCTTTTCAAATGTCAGTTTAAAAAAAAAAAAAAAAAAAACTCTCAACTCCTTGCCCTCTTCCGCCATAAACTGTTTAAAACAGGTCGCGATGACTCAATAAGCTCATCGATCAGCAGGACTCAAAACAAGTAAAATACAATTGGAAACAATTGCAATTCATTGGAGGTGAATTTTCAACAAATTTTGCGTGGACAAAGATGTTTTAAACAAGTTGATTGTATCACTAAGGTTGTCCTGAAGTCCATTGTTTCTTAC